>JAQIWN010000631.1:0-29227 GCA_034699025.1 Entomobrya cf. arborea Gr-Col-00668 | reverse complement strand
TTATTTTTATAATCACTTGTGTAATACTGGAAAGATCAGCCCTTGCTCCCAACTTGTGATGCTCAAACATTTAACTACAGTGTCGGAAATAACTAACCGAATATGGCGCGCGCCTTTCTTTTGTCGTGTATAGCGCGCTTACAAACGCGGTCGACGTATTCCTTTGTGTATGTTTTTGTTGTGCATAGTCCATATTTTCGTTATGACACTTGTTTTGTCACGGCAAGCGAGTAGCTCTTTTATTATTTATAATTGATCATCCAAACTCACAATGTGAATGGAAAAAAATAATCGAACGGAAGTGTTTAGATAAAATTTAGTTACCGTCAATTGACCAGGTAAGTCTAAAAATTCATTTTAACCAATCTAAATGTATTTAATTTACCATCAGCGACGAAACTACTATTGAAAATCTTTTGTTTTGCAGGATGACCCGCCCCCACAAGCGAACAAGTGTTCAGGTCAGGGACCTTATCATTACTGAGTGGGAGGATAAGGAAAACGGACAAAAAACTTACGCTTCACTTGCCACAAAGTTTCATGTTCCAAAAACTACTGTGTTTGACATTATAAATCGCTACAAACGGACCGGAAGAATCGAAGACGCCAAGAGAAGCGGCCGCCCACCAGCTCTGACCGAGAGAGAAAGCAGGGATATCCTACGTGAAGTGAAAGTGAATCCCTTCATAAGTGCCCCAAAGCTTCAAGTAGAGGTCAAGAAACGATTCGGGAAGAACGTTTGCTGCCGTACGCTCCAGAACTACGTACAAAAAGAGGGATACAGAGGAAGAATGGCACGGAAGAAACCCCTGATCTCGAAGCGTAACAAGCGCAAGCGTCTTGCATTTGCGAGAAAGCACTTGAAAAAGCCCATGTCGTTTTGGAATTCGATTTTATGGAGTGACGAGTCCAAAATAAACCTTTTTGGATCGGATGGCGCCAGAAAAGTTTGGAGAAAGAACAATGAAGCTCTCAAACCCCGCAATCTTATTCCAACTGTGAAGCATGGCGGAGGGTCAATTATGGTATGGGGATCGATGGCAAGTAATGGAGTGGGGCAACTTGAGTTCATTGATACAAAAATGAACGCCGAAGTTTATTGTGACATTTTAGCAAGGAATTTGAAGCAAAGCGCCCGGAAGTTGAAGATGGGTCCGAAGTTTACGTTTATGCAGGACAACGATCCCAAACATACTTCCAGGAAGGCGAAGGATTTCTTTAAGAAAAACAAGGTTAAAGTGCTGGAATGGCCCGCCCAGTCACCGGACCTGAACCCTATTGAGCATTTGTGGGATGTATTAAAGAGGCGTCTGCGAGAATCCCACTCTTCGAATGTACGCGAGCTCAGAGCGAAGGTCCAAGATTCTTGGGATGGCATCGGACAAGAGGTGACCAGAAACCTTGTAAACTCAATCCCACGTCGCTTGGAAGCCGTTATTGCTGCTCGTGGAGGGCCAACAAAGTATTAGACTGCACACAATTACGCAAAATTAATTAAATTGTCCTTTTGTTCGATTATTTTTTTCCCTAAAATAAATATGAATTAAATTAATCGAGTTGTAAAAAATAATTAAGCTGGGAAATGTAACAAACAAAATGTATGGCTATTCCGTAATTGTATGGGCTTTCAATAAATGACCACTTCAAAATAATTCATTCATTGTTGTAGCCGTTATTTATTTGAAATCGCTAGACTTCGTAACGTTCGGTTAGATATTTCCGACACTGTATATGGGGAAATCGAAATGGGTAACGAAGACGAAAGCGGAATGAGAAACTAACAAGCGTTTCAAGATGAGTGAGCATTCAATATTATTATGAAGCATAAGAGTAACAAAAGTTTGTTTTTTGTATATTTCTATGATTATGGCTTCTAATTCCAATTTGTTATACTGAAACAAACTTATGATTTTCATGATACTCAAGTCTGGGGTATGGCAATGCATGGTAGTTTGTTATACTTTTTCTCTTTTGTAACTAACTTCGACTTGCCCTAATCCGATGCAACCTAACCATTTTCTTGTCTTGTTCATTACACCATTTTTATTTCAAATTTTACTCTGTTGATGAAAGTTCCTAATCACTTGAATAATTTACGAAAGTTACTCATTAATTTAATGTTATCCGAATGCACCATTTAGCGTGGTACATAAAAACCATTTTTAATAATATCATGATATTTTCCCACAATCGGCTAAATCTTCCAAGTCTAAATTTTTGGTAAAACCTTTTCTAAAAATTTTGATGAATGAAATATATTGATAGTATAGTTCGAGTACAATGCAATGGTACAACACTAAAGTGAAACTAGATTTGATGAATGCTTTTTTGTCGCCTAAGTGACATTAGTTTAAATCAAGGTTACATTTTTGCTGTAAAATACCAAAAAGGTAGGAATATCGTTATAAAATTCCATTTTACATGGCCTAGAGCCACAAGTTGGAGTACACGATAATCTTGCCAGAATATCTGCGCGAAATTAGTGGAGGCTGGCAATCATGCGGTATCAATTGATCATGATTGTCCATTAAACCGGTAAGATGAAAAGAGAAAAGTATAAAATATATGTAGATATTGATATGAAAATTATGACAGGAGAGGAGCTAATAGCAGGAGCATCTTTTATGATTAAAGGGAAGAGGGTGAGAGCAATTGGTTTTGTTCACTTCACTCACTTCAAACTTGGTTGATTTTTCTTTTAAGGAACGAGAGCGTTGCTTCAAAAGCCAGAGAATCCGAAAGAGAGAGATGTTGTTTTTTTATGAAGTCGGCACCACATCTATGAAAAGGTAGAAGGCGACCGCATGCATGAACAACAACGGACAACAAACGAAAGAGTGTAATATTTACAATTTAGTCGCTGCACCACACCAAAGCGAAATTATATTGTGGAGAGGGAAAAAGTGAGATGATAGAGCATTGGCGGCGACGGCGGCGAGGTCGATTTAAGGCATTGTTGTGTGAAGATAACTAGTGTAACCATCATCAACAATCAGCATCCTTTTTAATCCCTTCGAAAATGAAGTCATTTTCGCCACCCACAAGAAAATTTGAGATTGCCAGCAGGCAAACCACACAAATTTCAAACATTCCCCTGTAGGCACCCATTGTTCTTTCTTGTAACTTTTTATCATCATCTTCATCATAATCGCTGTACAATTTTCTTTGTGCACCATTTTATGAATCTGTGTACCTCAGCTCTGTAATGTACATGCGAACGTGATGATGAATATGAAGCCTCCCGGTTTTATCACTCATGAACATAATAACAAAATATAACTACTCATAACGTCCCTATTATGTGTGCAAGCTTCATTCACCATTACCTCCAGGACGACGAGGAAGATTTTTTTTGTTCAGAGTTTAACAACATGACTGCTTTTCTTTTATGTGCAAAAACTAAAATGTAATTTTTGGTGATAATGATGTGTGGTTCAATGGTCTTCACTAAAGTGCGCATCACCCGATAAAGTTGGTTTTTGAAATGAAGGCTTTTTTCCAAATATAAAAGAAAAGATAACGAGAACTAAAAGAATTTAATAGCAAATCTCTTCTCGACAATGTCATGCTAAATTACACTTAATTATTTTTCTTGTAAAAACATCAGAATGAAGTTCACTTTATTGAAGGTTTCAAATTAACGATAAATGATGGAACTCAAGTCCTTTCAACTATTTCATTAAAACAGTTAGCTGTATAAACTCACAATTAATGATAACGATTATGTCGCTTCTGAGTTTTAAAACAAGTTTATTTTCCTGTTCAGTCTTACTTCCGCATTATGATATGATTGTAAAAGCTAGCGTACAATAAAGTAGAAAAAAAATAATTGTTTAAAGATTAGATTATCTTGAGTCATCAGTTAAGTTCAAACTAGAAAAAAATATGGTAAAATATTTAAGGGTAACAATTTAAAGAAAATATAATTAAACTAATTATGGATAGCACCCTTTAACTAAAATGATCTTCTAAATGCATGTACATTTTAATAAGAGATACATATATTAGATAATGATATATATCTAAGTTTTATCGTTTTCCTAAAAACTTTCTTGTCTGGATTTCACACAAACCTCTAAAGAGCCACCTGTCCAGCACTCCAATAAGTTGATACAACTTACAACCCCAAAGGCAGTTCCGGAGAACCAGTTTCCCTAGAAATCTAACAGGGAATGCTGACTGTGCTTTCGGTGAAAAATGAGTAACAAACAGTAAGTTGCTATTATCGTGTACGCACAGGATGTCCTGAGAAACATTACTACACAATTTTTTCAGAACAAACCAAGTGTCTTTGATAGATGACAATAATATTTTAAAGTAAAACGTGCATTACCATTAAACTATTCGGAATTTTAAATCTTTGATAAGTTTAAAGAGTATGTCTAAGTTTTTAAATATCATAAATGCGCATTAGAAACTAACAAGGTTTTTTTCAATTGCGTAATCATTTATTTCCTTTTTGTCTTTTATATGGGTTTATTTATGATTGTAAAATCCATGAGCAATTTTTCATCATATTCATAATTTAGGTATTCATAACTCGAAGTATATAACGTGACCAGTATCGTGCAGAATGTGGATCACAGCAAAACGAGTCATTTACCTCCCGCAGCTAACCAGTAAATCTTACGTGATTTTCCATTAATCAGACAGGTTGACGTCCCATTCAATTTTTAATTAAAACTTTGAATTGTAATTTTACCAATGGATAACAATGAGATACATGGTTTCGAAACCATAAATTTATTTACCAAGCAACTTGTAACAATGTATTTTTTTGGTTTCTAAAATATGAACCTTAAAACTGTACCAATAAATTTAGTTAATTGATAAGTGATTTGTATATAGTGACTTTTAATTACTGATAATAACCAATAGCTAGCCAACTGCTTGTATTAACAACAAGTAACGTTAACTAGTTTTGAACTAGTATCCAAAGTTTGACTTTTGGGCTTTACTTTATGTATAAATTCAATTTTTTATAATCCTAAATCACAGAAACTACCTACACGATCACAAGAACTAACTGACTGAGTTACGAAGGATTGCACTTGTGTTATGAAGTTGGTAAATACGCTATTATCTTCATCTTGCAAATAATATTCATACATATGTACATGTGCGTCAATTAAAATTGTCAAAAGTTTATTCTTTCAAATCCCATCTGGATTACAAAACGCGATAAAAAGAGCTTCTGGTCATACTTGTTAATTATTTCGTATCCTTAAATTCATGTATGAAACGTTATCAACAAAGTACTTACTACACATTAATACTTACGGCTACCAGCGATACCTAGCAGAAAGCACAGTGACTTTGTGTGGAAGACAGTAATGGCTAGGTTAAAAAACAAGAGATGGTGCCAGCTACAGTACTTTCGTTGCATCGGCCAGCATTGTTGTGAACGTCACAATGCCTCAGTAGTAAGACATTTGGTATCAAATTTTACTTACTGTTTCAAGTTTAATGCGACTTCAACTTCAGGGTAACATAGCTTCAAAACAAATGAATGAATATTATTGTGTTTTACTGCATATGTTTATGATGATTCGGCTCTGGTAAAGATGATTATGATTATAATTTAAAAACTATATTTTGGGAACAAATTAAAAAAGGATTGTTGATTGTAGATTCTCATTGCTAAAATTTATTTATTTATTATCCTTCCAAATTTAACCCAACACGACAATTAATGCCGATTAATGGCATTTAATCGGTGTTATTTAGCTGGAAAAAATTATGAGCAGATAATGGACTCTAATACTTTTTCTTTACACGAAGAAAAAAACATCAGTGCTAAATCCCGTTGACACATTAGCATACAACATATCATTCCAACGAACGATTTAGATGCATCAAGTTTGGACATTGAATATAAAATATTTTATATTCAGCCACTTCATTTTAATAATTTCTACTGTTGAATTTATAGTTTAGATTTCTACTTGACCTTATTGTATTGGACACGACTTTACGCTAGAGATTCGGTCTGCAAAGCCATTATCGACGAAGGTCTTCAATACTTCTGGTTAAAAGATTCACCTGAACTTTTCTAGTTTCAGCATCACTATAGTATTAATTATATGTAATATTGAAAATTAAAGTCTGCAGTTTTATTGCTTTGCTTGTATGAATGAAGTACAATTATTTTTGCGGTACCGCTTTGAATGCAGAGACACCGTAAAACAAGGATACACATTCACACGAAAAAGATGACGTGTGAGTTTATATCTTGACTTGCCTTTGGATATTTAGGTTAGACCCTAACAATGTTATTATTATGAGCTTTGCTTTCTTTTAACACAGAAAATGTTTATCAATAATTTCTTCTCGTAGTGGACAAAGTACAGCATTGAAACATATACACATCGAATTCATTGATGGAAAATTTGAACACCGGAAGACAACAATTTTAAGGTACGCAAGCTACAATCCGTCCGTCTGTAAACATCTTCTGTAGACAATTAAAGTAAGTACCTCGTCAATTACGACAGTTTATGTAAGTTTTCAGATGTGAATTTAGGCAGGAAAATTAATAGGGAGGAAAACTGACGCTACAGTTTTTCCCATTTCAATAACACCACTGTGACGCTTATTGGCCATTAAAATGCTGAACAACTTGCAAAATAAATACATGTTGCATGCGGTCGGGCCACCCAATTGAAAGTGGTCGGTCGTTGTTTTCCAAAAGATTACCTTTAATGAGCACCCGACCTTTTACAAGCTGTGCCCGTAGTATTCATTCATACACTTTAGCGTACTTTGTACACTTCGCACATCTTCCTTCGGCTGCTTTGTTAGAATGAAATCAAGTACATATATACAAAAATATATTGCAGTTTAAAAAATCACAACCCATTCATTCATATGGTGAGTCTCCCTCGTTTTTTCGTCTGGACACAATAACGTTTGTTCGATCCTTTTACTCATCCCTGTCAAAGTCTTGTCTTGCTAAACACCTGGATCTGTTCCGTCACGATTTCATTCATCATTTTAAAAAAGATCTCGAAATATGGTCGTAGTGATCCTTTATGAATCAAGTGGTCTTGAGATGAAATTAATTAAATTTTAATGCCAATTTGGTAAAGTATAATCGATTTATGTTTTTATTAATATAATATTTATCATGCCTTATTATTATACACAGATTTCTAAACAATTTTTATTTTATAATGAGAACTGTTTAACAATTTGATTGTACATTAGTTAGACTTGCTTAACTTTATAAAATTATAACGGCTAAGATATTTTAATATAATACAATGAACTATCATATTTACATTTAATTTGCTTTTCATTCATTGCGTGTGATTCATTTTATTGGCTTATCTAATGAAAAAAAACCTGCTTACAAACATACTTGGTAAAGATTTTTTCTTCAAATTTATCTATAAAGTATTTTAAACATTCAAACATATTTTTGACTGCTCACATCATTCCAGTACATTTTTTGGTCAAACCGTTGCGATGGTAACTTAATCGTATTTACATAATTTACATGTATTACTGTTTCTAAAATTGTTTTACGTTCAATATACTTTGTAGTATCATCAGATTTACTTACAAAACCTGTTGTTATGCGTACTATATTTAATGTTGTAAATTATATTTGATCTGATATGATCAAACCCTTTTAGTTATATTCTTCAATATGATATTACTACATACCTAAGCATAAATGATAAAGGCTATCGATACCAATTCACAATAATGTACAAGAGCTCATCTAACTCATAATACAACTAACCATTCAACAAAGGAGTGTAATTCCATGCCTCCAAGTCTACCAACAATCAACACGGACACAATTTTTCATTTCTTACAGTAGTTTCGTTAGTTAAGTTATACTTTTAGTTCCAATGTAAAGCACTTATTCTTTTTAAAGCAAAGTCAGTTAAGCAAAAATATAAAGACGATTTTATTTCCGAAATATAAATACACGTAGTTCTTATTAATTAAAGGGGTAAAGCTATTTACTATCAATCTGGTATTACACACATAACCATTAAAATTTTGATTTACTATGGAGTTGGATAATATTATGTAGCCTATAATATCATAATATTTTTAGTGTATGCTTGTGCAATATGTATTATTTTATGACAAAACACGTTTAACAATGTAGTGAATAATCATAATAACCAATAAATATATAATAATTACGTGATATACATATGTATTTCTGTACATGTATTGTATTTCTTATTTTGTTTTAATGAATGCGGTAACTCCTGCCGATTATATTGATCAACACGTAATTTGCAAGTACTTGACTTCAGGCGATGATCGGTTTGGTGACAGTTGAGATTCTGCAACTTGTGCAGCAGCAAGAGCTCCTACACCTGCTGGATGAGGGGGTGGTTGTGGAGCCCATCCAGGTCGTGATCCGGGTGGTCCACCATCACTTGAATAGACATTCTTAGAAAGTGCCTCAGCCTGTAAAGAGATCATAAGTCGTGATGCAGCTTGTCGCTCTGCCTCTCTTTCTTCTGCTGTTTGTCTCCTGGAAGAAAAGAAAATCATACTATTATTAATACACGGCATTCTAAAGAAAAAAAGTGATTCCATCAAGTAAATATTGTGCAAATACAACTAACAAAATGAAACATCATCATCATATTATCCTCATCTACTTGCTTGTGTTGGCACCTGACATTTCGTCAAACAAATTTAAGTAACTACATCACTCTTTCGTTTGCCTGAGAAGTGAAACACTCATGAGGCATGTTAAAAATTATGGAGAGCTCAATCAATATAAAAGGCATTATAAACGAGGGAATCATTATTGCTTCGGTGCACGACACTGTACACCTGGGCTAAAGGAGTGATGATAATGTGATATACACACCGCTGCCTTACGTCTGCTGACTGTATATTTGTATTAAACAGCTCATTTTTCTAACAACACGATTGATGAGGTAATAATGTGTAGATGGCAAAAATGATTGATAGCCTTGGTTGGTGGTGTTTCAGTGGAAGTATCAAGTCTCTGGTACTACTTCTAGTGTGCATACAATACAGGAATTGAGCAAGAACGAGATAATATGATTTGATCGTCGTGTTCTTGTAGTCAATGATGTACCAGTGTACCAGTTGTATAACTTATAATAATTGTAACTCGATGCATGTAATATTTTTTATGAAGATGTGTATATATATTTACAGAATTATACGGAGAAAAAAAAACGTTGTTCGGGGCTGTAGTTGTAGTAGCTGTTTAGTTGTAGTCGTCACGGCATGCACATACAAGGGATTTAATGATAGCAGCAGCACAAACCAACAATTTTTTTGTTTCTTCTGCGTAAAGCACACCATTGTATTATTTCAACAATCCATTTTTCTCACTTTTACGCCTTCTTTCCAGAGAGTGTAGTAAAAAACATATTGTCTCAACTTACCAGATAATCGGCTGTAGTAAGCAAGGCAAAGAAACATTTTTTTTATTTCTTATCTTTCCATGCTAAATGTGAGGCAAAAGGAGTGAGAGATCATAGTTAATGGCAATAATAATGATACAAAAATGGTAATCATGAAGATGATGATACTAGCAAGGGTAAGTAACTACGAACTAAAACAACTACTGTTCATATAACAGATACGACACTTGAGTTGTCTGTGGGGAGATTCCCAAAAAAAATACTGCTCAAAAAATGATTGTGATGATTTTCTGTGAATTTTTCTTTTAAAATGCAATTCAACCTTGTCTTGTTTTGGTAATACTTTCTTGAAATGCATGTAGAAATAGTATCTTTCTTCCTTTTGTAATATCATCTTCATAAACATTATTACATGGTGATAGTGGTAATATGTTGCTTGTGCGTTGCATGTCCGTCTGGACGAGTTTCCGAGTTCATAAAATATGTAGTCAGTAAGTCAGTACACACACAGACCTATTCAACCTAATCATTATCACCCGCCCACCTTGTTCAGTTTTTTCATGATTTTTATTTTCCATTGCATCGTGAGCAAATACAACCAAATTGTTACAAGCCATCATTCCACTATTACCTATTTTACAAATAGCTACCGTCGAAAATTATAAACTGGTAATTCACCAGAAAAGGTGAATACGACGGACTACTGTGCATCAATTTGAAAGACAACTGGAATTAAAGGAAACACTAAAGTGCATAATCGATAGCTTAAAATCAAATACAAATTGTCCAGGATAAATGTTTATAAAAATGCAAGTACAAAAGCTTAAATCACTGGGTAAAACCAGAAAATCCGAGGATTTATCCGATCTACATAAAATGTTTTTTATTCTCGTGGTTTCCTTGCTTATCTCTTTCTGCCTTGTTGATGGCATAACATGAATTGAGGTTGATACAAGAAAAGTATGTCCACCCTACATGCATCCTTTTAGAGGCATCGTTCAACATAAAGATAAATCTTGTATGCATGTATCATAGGGGTGTAACTGCTACTTGTTTTGCTATTTGGTATGTTGGTGGTGGACGAAAGCATAGCCACTTCACAATGTATTTATTGATATGAACGTGCTGTAGCCCGCAAAGTTGCCATAAAAATCACGAATAATTCAAAGTTTTACAAGACACGATCTTTCTCAAAAAATATAATAGAATTAAATGCATGCTATGCTATAATATGTTGTCCTTGGTAATTACTTTTTTTGGTTATGTTATGAAGTAAAAGAATTATTTATAGTACTCAACAGTTTTCACCCTTAATTGATATATCGTGTCAACAATATAGCACGCAGATTATTTGCTACAATGTACAATTTTCTTTTACATGCAAATCCAACCATTTTTATGCTATTCAAGTATGTATCTTTGTGCGTTTCTCATGTAATTACAGTTAACAAAGTATACAGTACTTGATATTACTTTAAAGTGTACAACCAATTATTATACCTACCTATTTCACAAACGAAATTACTTTTACGACTTACAAAATAGTTTGAAGTAATTTGTTTGTCTTACACTGTTTTTTTCCAAAGGAACTTTTAGGGTGACCTGAGAATTAAGAAAAAAACAACTCTACCATTTCCGTCTGGTCGCTGGTTTTTGCTCTTAATCAATTTTTTGCATGCACCACGCAATAGACAAAAGATGCTTCCACCCCAATTTTCAACTTCGAAAGCTTGACCACAGTCCTACATTTCAACTTTAACTATGTGCGTACATGCTCGTTACAGTGCTTTGTACTATGAGCTAATTATGCCAAGATAACAAAACAATTTTTCTCTTCCTTTTTAACCAATGTAGACCACATACACATTGCATACCTGTCTGTAAGTATTAGGCGTTAAATGCATAAGCGTTATCAATTGTTCTGAAGTATGGTGATGGTACACGGTATTTTTTTAACATTCTTAGGTAAACACTTGCTGTACAGCGTAAATATTTTTGGAGAAAATTTAAAATAAAAATGAATTCTTTTTAAAGGGTTACTTGTTGTAAAGATTTTAGAGGTTCATAAAGATAACGTACAAAAATGTATTCGTCGTCTAAAAAAATAAATACAGTGAATGCACTTTACAGCAGAGATTGCGGTGACGTCGCCTTTTGTCTTTTTTAAGTGGAAAAGAGACCCATTTTAATTTACGTCTCTCTGTCGTCATCAAGCCATTCAAATGTTTTGCAAAGGCACAATAGATTGTTGCATGGTTTAAAAATAACGACTGTGATATTTTTAAAACTTGAAATGCTTCATATGAAAGGAAACAAAATGATGATCAAGTATTTTGAGAAAATTTATCATTGTGATGATGACTGGTGATTATTGAAAGTGAAGAATAAGCAATGTCATTACAAGGGCTTTTTAAAAAGCTAAATGGTTTGCTGGACAACAAAATTATAACGTTCATAACAGGAACACCTCACAATTAAATATAGATCAAGTCAAATAAAATTATTTGAATTAATATTTTCTTAAATTACCTACTTTATCAAGATGATATATTTATTATTCCATCAGCAGATTAACCAAAAAATAGGAAAAATAGATAAGCATTGGTTAAAAGGTTGACGATAATCAACAAACCATTATCATCCCTTTGAAAAAGTTTAAATATTTTAATGCAACATACTATTTACTTGGAGGTAAAGCTATAATTATGTTTATTGATAAAACAAACATCTTTTTCTCATATTATGTAATGGTTAATCATCATCACTTCAAATATCTCATTCCTTCCACAGACAAGTCTAGTCTTGCTTCCTACTTTTTTGTACATTTTTAAAGGTGTGCTGTGCTGACTCAGAGGAAAACAAAGGTTACAGTGAAGAAGCAGCTAGCTTACATGAAGGGGTAATGTGCACAATGCACATACAATGATTACAAGCTTTCTTTCCTTTGTAGAAACAGAAGCATGTCTCTGAACTACTCTCTTCCTCTGTACAATCTTGCGTGGCTTATTGCAAGAAAACGTTTAAAAAAGTTACAGACATTTTTCTTCGCACTTATGAGTTAAATTAGTTAAAAGACGTCCAAAGAAATAGAAAGGATTATTTCAGTGTCAGTTTGAGTGTTTCTGTTATATCTACTGTTCTTTGGCTGCATAACCTTCTCACAAAGATTGTTTTTTATACTTATACAAAAATACTTTGGTACACTCCCACAATTTTCCTTTTACAAGTTTACAACATACTTATTTTTCAATATTGAATGAATTACGTTCGTATGAGGATGGTGATCATATTACCTTTGTAAACGAATGCTACACACTTGTTCAGGTAAAAAGAGAACATTCATCATTTTCGAGGAGCTGCCGCACCGTGCGTAATTAGTTGCCCTAATGGTCTTTCCATGTCACTTAAACACTTGGTATCATCATGTCGCCAAGCTTTTTACTCTTATTGTTATTATGATTAGGTAGTATGTTGAAGGATGGTCGAGGGAAAGGAGTCGTTTTAAGACAGGCGAGCTTGTCGCGAGACAAACTTTTTAAAGCATTAAAAATGCTAGATGATGAAGTCCCGTCTTCATCTCTCCGTGTCTTTTTTTTACTGATTTCTTCATACTTGGCGAGTGCAAGTTGTAGTAAGTTACTTGAGCATTATCGAAAATATCATTATGTGTTGACTGACTGAGTGAGATGTTGATGATGCATTGCAATACTTACAAAGAGGAATCTGCTTAAAAACCACTTAACTCCTTCATTTGATGATGATCTCTTTGTCTGCATCATTCTTAAAAGGCTGTCTTGTTTTGCCTCTAAATGGTGCAACGTTTTTTAGATAACATTGTAAATAGATGCAGACAAATCAGTATCAAATTAATGGGCTCCTTAGACTTGTCAATAAAAAGAGTGTGATCAGGTACTCATGTACTTAAAACGAGAGATGTATGCTGACACTCATATTATACTTCTTGATGGCTGGTGTGGCAACCTGTCCATTTGTCTTTATGCTCATTCATAAATATTTGATGCACAAAAGTATGACCTTCCTCAAGCAAATAAATTAGATCTTCCAAGTCCTTCAAACAGCTAAGCGTAATTTTGCAGGTTCATTTTACACAAATTAATATGGTCCCATGTAAGAAATTCTAAATAATCTAAAATTAGATCATTGTTCTATTTAATTACAAAAGTTCAAACTACCATTATCATTTTAACAATATTTCATTTTTCTATAATCTGACGCGTGCTTTATGATTTCATTGCATAATAATGAGGGTAATAATATTTTTTATGTTAAAAAAGTTTAGAAAATCCTCTCACATTATTGTATTGTTTTTCTCCCTGAGTGCGTCTTTCTTTCTGCATGTAATCATTTTTATGTGTTGTACTTCATACAAAAGCTATCAGCAAAACAATAACGCAAAAACCATAAACCGGAATACGAGTCGTGTGCACAATCCACGATTTTTCGACTAACGGCAATAATGGTCGCAGGGATGATGTTATGCCATCTTATTTAGTACAAAAAACAGAGAAGAAACATCACAATACGCTGCATCATACCTACTTATCTTGATAATGAACAGTTTGACGACGAATGACTTAGACGTCAGGTCACCAACTACCACCATAAACATAAATATGTAAGCTAGCCACTTGTTTATTGGGTTTTAAAACCAATTATTTCCTATTTACCCCCAAAATAAGTGGCTAACTTAAGCCAGTGGGATTGGTATAGCTATTTAGCCGCAAAAAAAACATAACTCAAAGCCATTGTCCCAAACATACTCTGACCTTCCGCATGTTATTACTTTCAACAAAATTTGCGATTTAAATGAATTTAAAATGTTGCTCTTATTGTTTTTTAAACTATGAATAACAAATAATTTAACATCTCACACGATAAGTTAGTTTGCCATAACATTTTTTACCACAATAAGCGGATGTTTGCTCCCATCATAAAAAAAATTTTTACATGCACGAGAGAAATAAAATATTATCATCACAAAAGACATGTCGCATTTAACCACAAAAAACTCATAAAAATGTATCATTATCCTTCTCCCATTTTGGTATGCACACTTTAAAGACGTTTTCATATACAAACTGATTTGTATTCAGCTTGTCATTATCATAATAACAAAATTCATTTTTCTGGCATGATCTGTTTAGCACAAAAACCATGCAAAGGTGCCTTTTAACCACCATGCTCGATGTAATCTAAAAACAAATGTAGTGAAGAAGTTTATTGATTTTTTTTTGATTCGCTTACCTCCATTTGGTACGTCGGTTTTGAAACCAAGTTTTGACTTGAGCATCAGTCATCTTCAACGCTTTTGCTAGAGAGGCCCGCTCCGCAGACGCCAAATATTTTTGCTTGTGAAATCGTTTCTCCAGCTCGGCAATCTGAAGTCTTGTGAATGATGTGCGAGGCTTCTTTCTCTTGGGTGGGGTACGATTTTGGTATGGATGTCCTATTCTTCGAGTCAGAGCCAAAGATGCTGTAATGACATTAATAACAATCAATATAATTATTTGGGTAAAAAAAACTTGTCATTGTATGTCTTCAGTGCTTGAATATTATTATGATTTTTTTACGCTATTTAAATTTTAAGGTTGTCATGTATAGTTTACATATGATGGTTCAATTGTTTGTACACAATTCCATATCGATCTATTTATTTCTAACCATTTTTCATCAAAACCCTTTTTTATCATTACGCAGTGTGCGTATTCTAAGTAAGTAAACATTTTACTTACTTTCCCTTCTATTATTGCTTGAAAAAGTCTATGTGCCTATACCTACATGCTTCAATTATTATGTAATTCAGTTTTAGGTCTCGTACCTCTTTAGTCGAAATGCATAGTTTAAGAGAATTCGACATTACTGCGTCTCATCTGACAGGCTAAAAAATGACAAATGACACAAACTACCAAGAGACGAAGCGTAAAAGTTTGCGTTTTCGCTCAAAGATTGGAACGTATAAAAAAGCCGAAAGGGGCGGTAAATAGTTAATAAGAAAAAGTTTTGTTCGTAAAAAAATGTTTCGCTTTGTTAAATTTGTCGAAGCAGATGCAGACTACTTTGGTGTGTGTATTATAGGTATGAAAGTAAAATGGGTACGACACGCCACTCCAGTCAAGTGGCTTGGCTGCGGTTGGTGGTTGTAACAGTCGTCGTAACAAAATATTATATAGTAAACAGATAAACGATGAGACACATCATATTATATTGAAACAGCAAAGAGTACTTTTTTTAGCGATTGATTTCCATTTAAGTATCATCTTAAATCTCATGGGATGTTGAATTATTGAGAAGTTTAAGTTTCAGTATAAAACTATTAGCAAGTGCAGTAGTGCGGTACGAGACTGGTACTCCCTTCTCTGGATTGACTTTCAGGAAAGAATGAATTCGCGTTTTTATCTTTGTTCTACAAATTTATCATGTACGCATCTCTATACAACTAATGTAATGTTTATGTAGCATAGATTATAGATGCGTTCATTTTAATTTTATTGTTTTGTATGACTACTAATGCGATTCAGATGTACATTTTTTGATATCACGATGGTTAAATATTGAAATAAGTGGAGTTTCTCTTACCGTGTAATCTGTCTTTCAGCAGCAAAGAATTTCTTGGATCAAAGTTGCTAAACAATGGGGTGGCATTCAAATCTAGTGGACCATGTTGTCCCAGAGCAGACTGACCAAATAATTGAAAATTGGACATGGGTCGATGAGCTGGAACTCTGATGACTTGATTGGGTGATGAAATAGGACAAGGGAAATTGGGAAGGAATATGGAACTATAACCAAATACAGGAAATGGGTTTACCCCACCACCCAGCGCGTTCTGACCAACAGGACTATCATGGTTATTGCCGTTTGAACTTAAGTTTTCTATACTAGAGCGCAAATTATCGCTTCCAGCACCGCTAACGTGAAGCTGGTGTGCCAACTGAGCTTGTAAATGGGAATGATGTTGCTGTAGCATGGCATGGGCATTTTGAGAATCTGGAGTACTTCTGTTGGAATTTTCACCGTCTCTCTCATCATCCACAGTTCCTTTGCTTTCTGGTGAACCATGATGGTAGTCGTTGTCATGATCCACAGATTTACTACCGCTGCTCCCAGTTCGATTGTTATTGTTGCCAATACTACTATTATTATTGTTGCTACAATTATCATCTACATCGTCCATTTCCACGTCAGACTCGTCTGAATCATTGCGCACATCCACGTCAGAGTCTGAGTCTTCAATATGTTCTGTGGTATTTGGAGAGCCACTTTGACCCCGTGATCCTCGCCTCGAAGAAACTTCTAATCTTTCATCTTCTATTTCTTCGGTGGGGTCACGTTGAGTGCCATGATAATGAATAGTATGTTTGTGGTGATGATGAGCTAATGAATGCTTTGAACTTGAAATATGATTATTATTTTGTCGATCACCTCCACCACCACCCCCGCCACCACTCAGAAGTCTTGAAATGGAGAAATTTAAAAGAGGAGAACACGTGTGATGATGCATTGTTTTGTCGGATTGATTACTATCCACTGAGATTTCTGCTGTCTCCATACCCGAAGAAATCGCTGTTTCCTCGCTCATTCCACACATTTAGTGGGGCTCAGTCAAAGTAATTTTAGTTCCAGGATCAAACTAATATTGCGTTTTTACGTGTACACAGCAGTACTGTACTGTATTTTGCTATAAACTACCAACAGTAATTTTTTATGTCCTTTCTTTCTCTACAAATTCAGCTTTATTTCTCTCCCTCTAGGCAAGTCCTTGTCAAAAGATTTACTACGCTTTCAGCTTCACTTCATCACTTTTTCCCACATGTCTTTCTTTTTCTCTTTTCTAACAAGTTTTAGGGGGAAAATGAATGTTTTCTGTCTGTCACTTTCACTGCTTTTCTTTTCTTCCCAACAAGTTAGGAAAAGATGGTCTTGGAGAAATATGATACTCACACAGATAAAATATACGAATAAAATATTTTTTCTTTTATACCGTCACAACCTGCTCGGTTTTTTTCAAAAGTAGAAATCACAAACAAAAATTAGGAAATCTCATATACAAACGTTATGTCCTATTTTCCAATTTGTATTAAATTATGAGAAGTTTGAATTTTTATTTTCAAACCTGTATATTGCTTAAGCGTTTTTCAAGTTTTTAAAATTGTTTTCCATGAGATGCACTAAGGAAAGGAACACAGGGACACACGTGTTGTCACTTCTCCTTAACAACAAAAAATGAGGAGTTTCACGGTTTTTCAACCAGATAAAAGGAATAACCATAGTTTGGTTGGGTGCCTACAATGAACAATGCTTGTTGAGTCATTTAGTTCGACGAGTGCAACCACTACAACACCAAAAAAATAACAACAACCCCCTCTTGTTCTCTTGTAAAATCCGAAAGATTGACTAACCTGCTTGTGCTCTGACAGTTGGGACGTTCAACAACCAAGTAACTGCCACACGACACAAACACAAGGGGTAATAGTAAACATGCCACAAAAGAAGTGGTTCTTACTGTTATTGGTGGTGGTAGTAGTGTGGTACAGTGGACGGGCACTCACTCAAACAGTGTAAAGTGTATCAAGATGAGAAGAGATGCAGCAAACAAAACGCAGGGAGCGACCAGAGAACTGCCAAAACAGCAGCAAGTAGCTAGTAGCAGTTTACAATAGTTAGATATCCACAAAAAACTGTCTGAGAACTCAAACTGAAATTATTATGACTCAAACTGTTTAAAGGATACTTTTTGCTTCTTCGTTTTTTTTTTGTGTATGAGAAAAGGACAGAAAGTAAAATTATAGTGTGCATGGGGAGTAATCACAAAGCTTTGTTGAGTACACAGAGTATTAGATGAGGCTGTCCTTTTTTCTAAATCTCTTTTCCTTTCACAGGGAAACTCTCGACCAGGGACTTCTCCTTTTGGTGTAATGTTGAATGTGCTGCATGAGAAAATAATGATGTGCTTCCTGACTTCTTCTAAGCTCTAGTTGGGAAAATGGTGGACAGGACAAGCAAGTAAGTTTGCCTTGTAATATCTGAAAGGCTGAGGGAACAGGAGTACACAGACACGACACGTTTACTTGTAATTTTGTACGATGATATAAGTTGGTCGATTATATTCACGAGAAATTTTCGTTATTATATTTGCTACATCTGTGTCATTTTTATTTTTTGATAGAGTGTATTGCCCTGATAGTTGTGATAGTGATAATGCAAGCTTGTGTAAAAGAAATATTAGGTCAAAACAAAATTTCTTGGAATATCCAAAGACAATGAGTGGGTGGAAGAGAATTGAAGAAAAAAGATTGAGATTCATTTCCCAGCGGTTCTTGGAAATGAAAATAGGTACAAGTATAAATGATGAATAGATAGTTATTGTCAACTCCCAGTTAATATTTTGCGAGATTTTTTTTTCAAATCACATACTCATGTTGAACTCAGTTGACCTAAAATAATAGATGCAATAATGTTATAGTTTTGAGAGCAAATCAATTGTTCCACATAATATTTAATTTGTGAACTTATTTAATTCGGATTAATTTGATACATTGCATTTTATGAATTTTCATATGTGTAGTTTTGAGCTTAGTTGTTTTGAATCGCAGTTTTGATTCCAGTGGTTTTCGCTGTGATGATCATCAGAACTAAAGCGTAGAGAGAATCAGCAATATTTATGAAAATATAATCCTTGCAATATAAAAGATGAAAATGCTTAGATCAATATATGACACGTTTTAGTTGTAAAACATTTCATGTGATGCATGGCTCATGGCTCATTGAAGCATATCTGTATGTTAATCCTTTCCACTTCTCTTTTGTACATCGCATCAACATAAGAGTAACAATAGTTTAGAGCATGCAACAAAGAGAAACACAATATTATGTAAATATAGAGGATGTTTGGCGTGCTGTTGAGTATACATTGTGTGATTGCGTGAGGATGAGATAAAAATTCTTACAAATGTACACATGTACGTACACATCATAAACACTGACAGAATGGAGAAGGCAAGAGAGTTGTATTATGAGTGAAGCAAAAAGACAAAAAGGGAAGAAATAGGATTAGTCGAGAGCTGAGAATGGTGGCCGCGCCTCCACTCACGATAGCCCTCCAATCCTACTAGACTAACCCTCCCATGGGTCTTCATACGAATAGCAGAAGAAGAACGATGTGTTATGTGTGTAATGTAATACGTTTGTTTCTCTGAATGACTGTTGCCAGAGAGAAGGAAACGAGAATCAGACAAACTGGTTTGATATCATTATTATTATTGTTTTGTTTTATGCAGACAAATATATATTCTTTTGTAGAAGCTTTTTTGGAACAACAAGAACAACGGAGGAAGAGGTCCGTGCAACACGGACAATCAACAACGTACACATTTCCTTTATGACTGACTTCAGCAGTTAGTGGGCAGAGAGCAATATGGGTTTATATCTATAATGCGTTTTATGTTTTAATATATGGTGTCGTTGTGCATTGAGCACACTGTAATTTTATTTTCACGCATTAATATTTCATAAGCTACCAAAAAAAACCCTCTCCTTATGTTGCTCTTGAATGAACAGCTTTTTCGTAACGTAGTATTTAGGTTATCATCCTGCATCGTATCTCTGTACAGCAAAACAAAATATAAAAAGATTGTCAAGTAAAGTTACAGCTTGAAGAGATTGATGTGGTCAAAGACGAAAGGTCGCATTTTATTTGGAAGGAAGGGACCGAGAAAATTGCATAAATTGTACATGGCCTCCAATGCCCTTGATTGTATTACCTTGGCCTCTTAGTAGTGTCTTTAAAAAGTCAAGTAAGAACAAACAATTTATTTTTGTAATGGATTGTTTTATATCCAATGGTCACTTGAAGCTCATGAAGACTTGATGTTTACATTCCTTTATACAATTATTATTTCGGATATTAAATTTCCTGGTTTGCTTTTTCTACAATATCTGACCACTGCTATCTTTGTTTACATAACCTACCGTAAAACGGCGTAAATACAGCGATTCCACATTCATTAAATTTTCATTCGAGTGAGGAATAAAGCTACACATTATGTTTTAATATGAAAAAAATCTTCTGACAGTTGAAAACTCTAGTGGACGGAAAATATACGAACTTAAACGCATACAAGTTAAAAGTGCGCGTCGTTTTGTCATTTTGTTCTTATTTTCATGATGCAATTACCCGAGTCCTTCATGCAAGCATCCCATGCAGTAATCGCTTGTTGTAGTCTGTAGTCTTTTTCTCTCTTATAAATTTTAAACATCATCAACATAATAGCCGTCATGTCATCCTAGTCGGCACGACATGTAATATTATGGAACGGTATAGGGGAGACAAGGGCATTTATATATGCTATTACTGTTTCCGACATGATGATGATGATAATGACATCGCCAATGGGTTATGATATTTATTAGACCGGCTTGACAATCCTGTTATTTTGTTTCGAAAACGGCCACATATTGATGAACCTTTTAATGTGGTAAAAAAGATGTATAAAAATGTTATTAAAATTCAAATTGCAGGGACACCTGCTGTTAACTATGCTGAAATTAATTCAATAAGTTTTGCATTATAAATTATTCAAACTTGTACAGTTCCTTGATCCAATGCTAAACAAATATAAAGAAAATACGAGTTTTTTTGTGACGGATCAGAGATCAGGCTGAAAATTCGTAGGTTTCGTGAACAAATAAAATCGGGCAAATGAAACACTTCGAAAAAACATAACGAGGCACAAAAGTTTTTTTTAAAGCGACAAAATATAATGCACCAAAGAGCTGTTTATATTATTGCTGATAATATATACTATCATCATCGTTGTCATAATAACAATATATCTTGCATTCTCATCAGATGTATACTACATCTTTACCCCAATCGCAAGGGTTGGAATTTGTTTACTGCATTCGTCCCCATAATATTTCATCTTTTGAATGCATTGTGTATGATTAACTGACTGCGACTATATTATACCTACTTACAACTGAATTTAAGATCATTAAATTTTAAAACATTTCTTACAACATCATCCAAGCCGACAAAATAAAGGGGTGTGATGCATAGAAGTAAATATGTATTGTATTCAAATCAAATACACCACACTATATACATGAATGTATGTGTTGTAAGATAAAGTATCATACATTTTCATCTTCCACCCGAAAAGATCAAGGAGCATCACATCACATTGCAAATCATGGTCAATTTCATCACATGAAATAAAAATCATGATGAAACAAAATTTCAGAGGAAAAACATGGAAAAAATTAATACGTACGACAATTTCAAATTTAATGGCTTTTGTGGTTTATTGTATACTTCGTAAGGTAAAACTATTAAGATTAAATAACTCATGATTATTACTTATGGTTGTTCTAGGGCATCTCTATGATAATGGTGATACAATTTTTTTTTCAAGTTTCATAAAAACTCCAATTCTACGTACGTACATTAATCCATCCTTTAATGTGTACTGTGTGTGTACACTAATCGTAAAGTGTACGCTTCCCCTTTCATCTTCAGATGTATGTATATTTTGTGTGTTCTGTGAAGAAGACATTTCTTATGAAAACGACAATGATGGGGACGGAAAATGATACTTGTAAAACATATAAACATGCATGTAGTCTTCTACAATGCGTTTACCATATGGACTCCTTTTTTCTCATGTAATGTACATTTTTTTGTTTCGTAGAAATGACCATGATTACTGCGTTGATGTTGGTTGATAGTCACACACAGACACAGGACATAACCAGTCAGATTGATGATAATACTATATTTCAACCCTAAGAATAAACGTTACAAACAAAGCATAAAGAGTGACGAAGAAGATAATACCATGTTCCATCATCATCAAATCATAATAATTGGTTGAACGGTTTGGTAGTAAAAAAAAGTCAAAGTCAAGTCACTCAATCTAAAATGGGTACTCTTTTGTCGACATCGCCATCGACAACAGTGAAAAACAGAAAACTAAATCCATTTGAGAGAAATGATACATATTTTGTTTTTTGCTTTGCGACTACACAGAAGAGTCACATAATAATAGCGTATTATAGAACACAAGAAGCATAATATTATTTGAATGACTTTTTACTCTTTTGAGTGAGTCACTGTTGCTATTTTATTATGTTTTTTTTTTTGTTTTAAAATTTAAGTGGTAATGGTGATATTATATGATAGTAGGATCTTCGTATCATTTGGAATCGGAATAGCAATAATAATAATCATAATCGTTTGTCTGACTTTTTTGACATGAGTACGTGAATGCACGTCGCCCTAAAAGGGATCGTTTTTCCAAATCGTTGTAATAATATGTATGGGAATGGTCTTTGAATATCAACCATGCTGATGATCATCATGATGATAGTTCGTAATGATATGGTTTTGGCTATCATAATAGAATCGCTTTGAGTAATATCATGTCTTCAAAGCTAATCGTTTTGTAGATTCCTTCAGACGTGACGATTTAGATTGTCCTGCAAATTTCAATCCTATTAACTTTTTTTATGAATTTTAGTCGCCTACAGTAGTTTTTTTTACTGTGACTTATGATTGTTTGTGGGCATGTAGCTTTTTATGTACACACAACAATGAATTTAATCTTAATCTAAGATACAGAATACACTTTGTGTGATTCATAGTCTACTTTTAAAATATGATTGTTTCTACGTGCAGTTATTTTTTTCAAGTGTCCTTTGTTCCATCATCATCTCTCTGCTTGGAGTGCATGAAGAGAGACTACTACTAAAAGAGCAAAAGATTAATATAAAAATAATAAATGACGTCTTCTTCATCGCTAGCTTTTATTATTAAGAAGAAAAAAAAGTTTTTTGCAACAATTTTTCACGGTCATACGTTATTATTATCATTATTCTGATGTATGATGAATCAAGTCCATATATCACATAAAAAATAACTGAAAATATGTACTAATTTCATGTTTGAAAGGAAGCAACAGCATTGTAGAATAAATTGGAAACACGTAAATGCATAAAATAAATTGTTTTCTAAATCGACGGAGATAAGGAGCGTCACCTTTTTTTGTATAGTT
This sequence comes from Entomobrya cf. arborea Gr-Col-00668, assembly GCA_034699025.1. Classification (NCBI taxonomy): domain Eukaryota; kingdom Metazoa; phylum Arthropoda; class Collembola; order Entomobryomorpha; family Entomobryidae; genus Entomobrya; species Entomobrya cf. arborea Gr-Col-00668. Next base: position 5,778 of record JAQIWN010000631.1, on the reverse strand, counting down.
TACAAAATCCTCAAAAAATACTAATATACATAATGGGTATGCATGTATAATGGTCCAAAATAATTCATTGTAAATCCTCATTTTGGTTTTCAACTCAAACTGCCTATTATCATTGTTATTATCCTAAAATGCAATCTTTACTATTATTCCCATGTAAAATATTATACTTTAACTTCCTCCTTTTCTTTAAAAAAGATACTTATAAGCATATAATATTGTTTTGTAAGTTTCATTATCTTCTTCATTATTATATATGACCATTTCAAAGTTTTATTCAATACGATTTAATATAACTTGAATAAAGACAATGATGTATTTTCAGGAGGTAAAAAATGTTGGCCATTTTGTTTTTATTTATGTATTGTGAATTGAAAGTAAGAAGTAAATCGAATAAAAATTGAGGAAACCACGTAAATTTGTATCCTATCTGGTGGTTAGTCATTTTCATGCTTGGTGTGGTTTGATGTTTTAACATTCAGCATTGATGATGATGTGATGCTGTTAAATTGGTTGCGTGGACATATAGAAACACAATGAATTTCATTACCACAACAACGACACGAATAAAAATGAAGTTTTCAATCTAGCGCCCATCACATACACAAAATACAAGTTTGGGATAAGAAAAACTGTACTGAAAACTGTTTTATTAATAATCAAATAATCAGCTATTTTTGCGTGCATGGAATTTATTGTCATCATCATCACGTAATACGACAGTAATATTTAGAATAGAATGATTTTTTTAAAGTCAGGTAACCTTCTGCAAGAGGATATATGCATGTCAATTAGTCACGAAGTCCACTTCCATAATGAACTGGTAAGGTTACAACAATGCATATTGCATGAATTATTATTTAATTACCTTTTTGCTAGAGGAAGAGGATGTAGAAATGTGTTCAAATTCAAATATGAATTATTAATGATAATGATATTTGCTCTTCATTTACTATTATGAAGAATAATGCACCTGTAATCTCGTTCTAATTTGCAATGCGCATTTGGCATTCCCATTAATTATATTTGTTTCATAAAATGTTCTGTTTCGAAATATTCAACGATGTAGTTATACAATAATTAATACTCTTTTTTATCATTATTTCTTTCCAGGAACGAAATGGAATCAAATTATTTTAAAATACTGTCTGGTGTTTGTGGTAAATCCCTGAATACTGTACAAAAACATGTTATAGCTCATTCACGTTTTAAACATTTTAATCTTTAGAAGTGTAGAAGTATGTTTATTTTTTTATTTAATGTTCTCGGTAATTTCATGCGATTTATATTTGATAGTGGGCAGCAATTTTTTTTACAGGTAATATAGTTTTGCAACATTTTTAAAGCCAACCAACCAAGAAGCAAGTCATTTATTATTATTACAGCACGAAAAAGCCACAAAACATCGGAAAAGAGAAGTGTGTGCTTGCATGTTCAATGATACATCTTAAATAAGTTTTATTTATCAATCAAGTGAAACTTGAAACATGCAAATTTTACTCAAAATAAAACATTTTACCTCTTTACCAACAAATCAGCAGCAACAATTTAAAGCAAAAAATAGAATAGATATACGTGTAGTCATCATAGTAACATCCAGTGAATGAGTCAAGGTTATATATCATGTACGATGATGATGGGATACGTACTTAATAATGGCAATAATTTGTAACCAAGCATCATTGCCACCAATAGCGCATCACCAACTTTAGTAATACACGTTGAGTCAGATGACGATGATACACCAATGCAATTATGTGGTGAGTGTACCAGCGCCATAAATCTCACATCTTTTTTCCCTTTCTCTCTCTCACACACACACTTGCAACTATATTCATAAGGAATAACCACGAAGAAATTAAACTTGTATTTAGAGGATCTGTTCATTTAGAATCGTGTTCTTCGCCAATATTACTATTAAGGCACTTTGCCTTTCCATTATATTATAATAGTAGTGCCAGGCTAGTGCTGCCAACCCAAGAGAAAGAGAGAGACTAGCATGCAAAGACGATGTTTTACGACAATGAGAAACTCATCTTCTCTCTTTATTACATTTCCACACACTCCTATGGCTAACCATTATTGCCAATTATCATGTTGTCAGAAAACCCATTACTGCATAATTTTCTCATTCCTGTAACAGTTTTACTAGAAATCATGCTGGAGAGGAGAGTCATTGTGCAAATTTTAACTCCCTGGAGGGTTACGCAGACATGTTCATATATACAACAACGCACAATATATAAGTGGCATAATGTCCCTTCTTCCCTTACAAAATAATAGATATTTTCTGCGACACTTATTGCAGTGGAATTGAGTTATTTAATGGGACATTATTTGAATACAAACTCTGAATTTTTTAACGATTAAAACATTCAATTTTATATATAAATAAATGATACACAGTTTAGTTAGTTTGAAATACTGAGATGACACCTGGGATGCAAAAAAAAAAAGAAATTTATAACATACGGGTTTGTTACATTTGCGACGAATAAAATTCATGACAGGTTTAACTTTGCACAACATTTTATACTATACTCATTATCGCACGAAATGTGGATAAAGGTTGATTGCAACGTTCTTTTGGTAAAAATTCATTCACAGATACTGGATAAATTCCAAACGTAAAATTCATATAACACATTGCAATGCAATATTTGTAAAGGATATATAACAGTGAGCTGGAGAATCTCCCACGGATACACAGTAACTCAGGAAAAAATTCTACAAAAACAAGTTTTTCGTTTGGTGTGCCTCAAAAATCATCGTTGCGAGAAACACTAATTGAGCGCTTTTACTTCTAAACTAGATATTGGATGTAATTTTCTCTGGCATTTAACCAAGAGCCACTTAGAAGCGTTCATTCCGTTAAAAGAATGATGCCATCACCATCAAAATGACTCTTTTTCTCTTGTCTTGTCTTTAGTAAGAGTATTACCTGATTAACTGTGTAATCAATTCATTAGCTCAAATACACGTTTGATTGTATCCATTTAGCTGTACGTATAACGACTCAGGGATCAATTATTTTTATCGTGTACCTTTTTAATACCGATACTGGGTTAATTATAGTCGTTCCCGGCAAAATGTTAGGCTAGTTTTGATATTGTGTCCACCAGATACTTTTCCCACAGCGGTATAATGAAAGTGTATAAAATAGTGAAATGTACCTACAAAACATAGGTACAGATATTTAGAACCCAGCTAAGGACAGAAATTATGGTTTCCGCTCAAGTGTTGCATCACACCAAAATTCTGCTAATCACATTACACCAGTCGGTATACTCTGTTTTGGAGTAATGGCTGTAGAATTGTTAATGAACTAGATTTAACTATGCATGTAAATGAATGAAATGTTGTGGGGTTAGTTGTCATTTTATGACAACCATTAGGCTCACAAGATGGCCACTTATGCTAAGTGGCTTTCTGCGAAAATTGTCTATATATTTTCACTTTATTTTCAAAACGGTCTTTATTAAGCTGCGTCCCAGCGATTCTATAGAACAAGGAAAATCAACACAAGTCTCGTTTTTCATTACATCGTTTCAAATGATAATGTCCAACTTAAAAACAGTTTTTTGTACGGAAGCATCGTAAATAGTACACAGGTATTTCGGTTTTGATACTTACTCTCATCATTATTGTTACTATCAGCCCTACAGACGCTCATCATCGTTAAGATTTCCGATTAAATCATGCTATCGTAGAGTCAATTAAAATTTATTTTGTGCATTACATTAATGCTTGCTTGCAATCATGTAAAGATACAGGTATTTAATATAAGTGACAACAATCCATCTGCTTGCATTATGTCGACAAGTTTTATACATTTAGAATGGAGGGACACAGGTGACTTGTTAAAAATTTTATACGTTAAATTCTCTTTATCAAAATAACCGTATAGCAAATATATATTTGGGCATGTGTGTATGTATTTTGGAAAAGGATTCAAAAATTGGTTGTTGGTGGCGTACGTTGTTCTGCATTCAGAAATAACCTTATGTCTGATGTAGTAAGTCAATTTGACGAGAAACTCTAGAGTACGCATTACAAGTTTACAAACAAGTACATTCAACACACCTTCATCTTATCCAGTCATATACATCCATACTCATAATAATGACATGATATCGTGGTTTTTGTTCGGTAAAAGAAAAGGGGAGCGAGAAAACCTAGAGTGCATGCAATATAGCAAGTGCATGTTGTTGATAATAACGACAATAACAATTGCCACAATGGCTACCGGAAACTGGAAGACTGACGACATCGAGGAAAAGAGCCAACCAAAATAATGTGTCTGAAAAAGTTTGTATTTTAATATGTGCAGGCGTGTCATCCTTTTACACAAGAAGTAAATATTATTCTAAATCGGTAAAAAGAAACTTAAACTCCTTATTATGCAGATTACCCTTTTCTTGTGTATATTTCTTAGAATGTTAAGCATTTGTAATTCACACAGACTACTATTACTCATGTTTACAATGTACAATGGTTCTCTTTTTGTTGTTCGGATAGAAAATTTAAAGAAAAAACATTATATCCTCATAATATCTACACGTAATGCAACAACGTAACCAGCCATCATTGTTATTATGATTTGTGTGAACAACACATTATTACAGTCATTTACTCCCGGGAAACTTTTACACGATACGAACGACTATTTTTGTAACGAGCTTACATTAGCTAATATGAGTACCTAACTCACAGTCAATTCAGTTGAATAGTCGTCAAGTGTAGCATAATGTATTATATATTTTTTTAAATGAGGTTGGGAGAGAAAATTAGTACTAGTCGCCACATACATATACATAATATGTTATTAGTCTTCTAATGAGCACTTGTCATGAGTACCGTTTTATTGACAATTTTCAATGGGCTCGGACTACTCTTTTACTGTCGTGATAAGTTGCAATCATGAGCCATTCGCGCGATCATCATCATAATATTACATTTCCAACGGACAAATAAAAGCCTCTTGATAAAAAAAAACTTGAATATTAATGCAAAAGGAAAACTTACTTTTCTTTTTGTTGGTATTATTATCACTATTATTTGTCGTCATATAATTGATTTATATCGATTATTCGTGAAAAATGTAAGCAATTGTTAGAGTAAGAGTTTTGTTTGCATGTTGCTTACAATGCGACCATATTTTTAATTGGTTAGCTTTTGTAAAAGTCCTTTTGAGTATTACGTTTCCATTTTTTACTCTCGTTATTTCCATATTCGAAATTATGAAAGGCAATTTTACACTTGTATGAGATATTTGCTTTTTCATTACTACCACAATCATTACGAAATGTAGTGGTGGAGGTTGTGCCAGTAGTATATAATAATTATGATGATATAATACACATTATTGTCACAGTGCTCCCTTTTAGTGATTGCTTCTCGTGGAAATGGTGATGATGGCAGACCTGCCAAAATATTGAAAGCTTTAGAGAAGAAAGTGATGGAATAATAATAACAATGCACAAAGCACAATGGTGCTAAAACATGTATTACTATTTTCTAAATTGGTTGGCAGGGGATTTTATTACATTTTCTATTTCTACATAAAAAATGTAATGGGCATTGTCCCGAATTTTAATGTACATGAAATCCAAGTGTGGTATTGTCGGACGTGGAATATATTAATAACATTGTTTTTCCTTTAGTTTATCTATTTATTGGACTAAATGTACATACATTGAGCAAGAAACTAGTCCTTGCAAAATTAAAAAAAGAAGTACTTTTTTATTTTATTTTTTTATTTGATCAACTTTGATCCCAATC
>JAQIWN010000630.1:0-29234 GCA_034699025.1 Entomobrya cf. arborea Gr-Col-00668 | reverse complement strand
TGGACAGTATTTGAGAAATATTGGGTTTGGTCCTCGCATTGAGAAGCTTAAAATAGCATTGAAATTCTCCGTTAAATCCTTATCCCTTTCTTAAAACTTCAAAGACAAAATTGAATATGCTGCGTCATGGTGTAAGAATGTCAAGTAGAAAGCAAAAATACAAGAATTGCTCAGATCAAAGTGTATCATGCACCTATTTCCGCTTTCACTGAAATTAACGACACCGACACACAAAAAAACGCCGACAATTCATCTCCTTTGTCTTGTCTTCGTGCATGTACCTGCAAGCTACCTACACCTAATGATTCCCATAATTATATCTTTCCGTATTCAATATATACCATCTACTTTAAGCAATTGAAAGTAACTTCGGTAGAATGAGCTTTAGAAATTCGTATTGTTTGTATTATGAATGAGCCACGATTAAGGGCTCACTATTTCACGTCCTCTTAAATTCATGCTAACAACACTTTTGAGTAAATCGGTATCAATTAAAACATTTGTTTGTGAGCTAGCACTTTCCCCGACTCATCATTTCATTCAAAGCTGTGGCATAATGTAATATTGTAACCAAGTTACTAAACATGCTATGCAAATGCATGAAAAAATGCATTCTTTGAATGTGGAATGAATTTTACGAACTAACATAATGGCATTGAGATGAGACTGAAAGAAGACAGAAAGTCTCTTCGTCATCATAAGATTCATAATCAATCATTTACATTCCATTCACACATAGATAGACATACTTTGATATGAAAAGTTTCTACATGATCATGAGTCACTACGATTTACGATATTAAAAAGATAATATCTTTTTGTTGCACACAGTTTGATTACATGCGCATGTGTTGCGTTACATAACATATTCACACTCCATAAAATGGATTTAAAAAAGTAATAGCCATGCCATGAATGACGAAATTTTTTAAAACTATTGATGTGCTTTGTGCGAAGGAGCTAATCAAAATGCCTAAGTAATAATTATACGTAGTACAGTACAACTCACATCCATAAAAGTGTAATAATTCGGCAAGTAATTTTGAAGACATGAAAACTGATTTTAAATCTTTTCTGTACAGAGATTTGTTGTATTACGTATATTATTACAAAAAATCAGGAGTCTTGATTTTGTAAGCGTAAGGCGTAAGCTCTAAAACTAAAACTGTCATTCCGCACTCCGCACACACTTTGGAGCTAAATTGTGTGTATCTTACGCGTAGTGGGTGGCTGCATTTTTATTCTTTCTTTGCATCTTCCATAATTCTTTTCTCACTTTTGCTCACAAACTCACATGCATTTTGCATTTCATTGACTTGGAATAATTACTCTTTTCTACTACTGTTCTATGTTCTCTCAACTAATAAAAATGGTCCCCAATTATGTTACATTTTTATTTACATGGAGAGTTTCAGCGTTGCGTTGCTTAAAAGCTCATACACTCATTTTATGTAATCATCATAATTTTTATTATACCTGTTTAAAGATTAGTCAGCAGCATTCAATTTTCTACTCTACTTGATTTGTATTGATGCAGGCTGATACGTCCCCCTGCTCTATGTAGTATGTAGTCAAGCAAAATTAAGCATTATTACATCCGTCTCTATTTTGTTCGTTAACTCACACATTTTTTACCATTTTTTTGTTTCCCATGTGAAGCCAAAAAGATAATGATGATGTAAACATGAAGAAGTGATCAAATGTATCGCAGACACTCAGTCGAGTAAAATAGTCATAGAATTTTTTATTGTTTGATGTGATGACTAATAGCAGCTATTAAAGGTGCATGCACAAAAAAAAGCTTATAAGTTGTGATACAAAAAACTATTCTCAGCTTTTTTACTTAAAAAGGCATTTATCTGTTTTTGCATAATAATATTATATGAAAGAGCAGCAAATGTGTAAATGCAGTTTACTCATTTTTTCCCTGTTGCTGATGCTGTGATGATGGATATGGCATGGCTGTTCTGTTATGTTCTGTAGAGCTATGATACATATTATGATGATGATGTTAGTAGTTTAGTTTATTGGGTTAATGTTAAATTTTGTAAATGTTTAAAAAGAATGTGTCAGTCAATCATTCTAATAGCAAGGGTTTATGAATGTATGCTAGTTTTATGAAAGGATAGAGAGCTGTCAGTTTGTTATTTCTGCGTTGTTTCTTTTTATTGAGTGCAGTTGCATGGACGGACACGACGACGCGACGGAAGGATGGATGGAAAATAGAATGGAATGTGTTTTTCTTTTTTGGTTATTTTCTGTCATTCAACGCAACGCACAAGTAATAAAAAATGAATCATGCTCAATTTTATCCCAAGAATAAGGAAGAAGAGTTACTACTAAACTTTACTCGTCATCGTCATTAAAACATAACATAACACAGTAGTTGTAGTAGTTAGCAGTAACTCAGCCTATTATAGGGAAATTGTGTGCATCGTGTGGTCTGCCTGGTAGAAGTGGTGTCGTGTTTAGAGGAGATTGCTCCAAAGAAAGGAGAGACGTCATAAAAAAAATTCTTGTTGATTTAATGCAATGTAATGTGGTCGCTTGGTTTATAATATCTGTACATGCCACACGCAGAATAAACTAACAATAAATTTTTTTAGTTAAGATTATAGTTTTCTTGACTTTTTCTGTCCATCATCAAGAAGGACAGGCCAGGCCAGGGTGTGTAAATACATTTGTTTAATTCTTTCAATGAGGAAGATTAAGAAAATAGCCTTTGAAAAGCACGTACGTAGTTTTTATTGCGTTAAGGGGATTTTAACTTCTTCTGCGTAAGTTGCAGTTGGTTTTTAGAGAAAGGGCTTGGTTGATTAAATCATGACTCTATGAATCACAATGCCCCATAAAAACTCATTTTTCTACCACTGCTGCCTTCTTATTCTTATCATCACTGTTACTATTACTATGTGCTATGCTATCAATATGTGAATGCCAGAAATATCAATAGAGCAAGTAGTGGACATGCACAATTTATATCATTCACACACGCACCCAAGCCATTAAGATAATTTTTGTCTATAGCCAATAGTCAGTTTTTGCTCAGATTCCAGTTTTGGAGTGCTGGAACCCAAATATTTTTCAAGTTCACAAAGTGCATTCATTCTTCGAAGTAAGGTATGAATTCTATAATCAATTTTGTAATTAATTCCATAGATTTTTGAAATGAATATGATATGGTTTATAAAGCAATTAAAATTGCAACTGAATCTGAGTACTCTGTACTTTTTGTTCTGTATACGCACTGATAGTCCACTCCCACTCTATTCCAACGTTCATTCAATCATCATAATCCTCGCCACATTGTCACAAAAGCATATTATATTGCTTCCTATTTTGACACCCTAAACTATAATAATATCCCAAAAATCCACACACATTCCCATACATACAGTGTTCATAACTCAGAAGCAACAATGACGGCTATTTTACAGTATCAACATTTGTATTCAAGTAGCAGAACTGAGCCCATTCCATACACCATATAATCTGGTTGGATGATTAACTATGTAATCTACATCTCTATTTACATTCCTAGTTCCACGAAAATAATGCTATAATTAGTCAAGCCATCATGACCTTTGACATTTCCTGTTTCGCTGTCGTAAGACAAAAACTGTATATGCTTTCACAAAATATTATTTTAAAAATCATTCAACAAATTCTACATGAAATATTAACCGGTGAAAACGTCAAAGTCATCATTTCCCAGACAACATGCATGCGACATGCGTGTTATAGACAAACAGACAAATCTTTCAAAACTTATGAGACCATCAAACCCAACAAAAATGAGCAGCAGGCAAAACACCACCACCACCACTACACCAGCTACAGGACTTGAGAGTATTTTTTTTATCATTTTTTACTATCAGTCGCTTTAGCACGTACATAACATAATACATTTATCAGCAGCCTTCATAGTTCATACTTTGTAGTCAGTCATACACCGAAAGCAACAGATGACAGACAAAACTTTAAGGTAAAAGGGTAGTTTGATAGTGAAGTAAAGTGGTCTCTCTCTCTCTCTGGCCTGGCCCGATGGTGTTGCTGATGATGACGACATGGTGGTAGTGGTGGTACTCCCTCACTCTCACAAACAATCTTATAGTCTCCACAAAACTACAACACTAAGATATTTTATGTATTTGCATTGCATCCCATTATTACTACATTTTACTACCACACCGCTTACATATTACATTACTACACACACTCGACTTCGACATAACACAGAAAAGCAACCTTACTCATTCAATCCTTTTCCTTCATTTGATCATTGTAACGTCTCATCGTACAATTTTTTTTGTTTCAATTTCAATCCAAAAACAACCAATCTTCTCTCCATTTATTTAACGAAACTACAACCAAAAAAAAAACTCAATCCTTTTTTTTTACGATTCTCCTTTTCTGGTGCTCGTCAGTATATAGTATGTGTATACATAGTTACATTTATTAGTAAAAAAAAGTGAGCTAGTAAAGTACACAGTAAAAAAATAATACATCATCACATCACATTCACGTCCATCCCATCACGATCACGATATATATTTTTTTTTCTTTTATCAACCACGTTTACTGGTTGCTGTTAAACTGTGCTGCATGCAGCAGTATAAAAATTTACTAGGAAAGGGTTATATCGTCATCATCGTCATCATCATTGCATTATTAGGAGTTTAGGCAGAGAGACCACTGTTATTATTTTTTTTTATTGTAGTTGGAATTTTGTTATTCTTTTTGTATTGCAGGCATTCAGTTTTGTTACTGGTCTGAGAGTTTAGTGAGTGTGTTGCGCTGTTTGTAACGTATAACTGCTGTCCATCTCTATTTTCTAGATTGCGTTTAACTTTACTATGTGCAATTTAAAATTGTAATTGTAACAACATCGTTATTATCATTATCACCGTATGCGCATGCATGACGATGACTTGGCTGAGTATAACAGGAGCAGAAGCAGTAGTTGTAGTGTGATGGTAATGTCGGTAGTATTTTAAAATATATAATGTGCAGTTAAGTTAATCATAATCATGACACTGTGTGCTGCTAGTAGATAGTGGTGATGGTGAATAGTGAATGAAAGACTGTTAAGTTGGCTATCTGTTTAACAAAAAAAGAAGATTTTTTTTACGTGAGCGTACGTAGATCGACATTCGTCATCGTCATCATTTGTAATATAGGCTAGGGCAGTGCTTCATCACTATTATATTAACTAAAGGAATGTTTTAACTATTTACATTATTGCAGTATATGAGTTTGTAAAGTTGTTAAAAGTAGAGACAATTTCTGTGGATCAAAGCTAATTGAGTTGAGTATAGTGGTGGTGGTCATGTAACAAAATTAAGTAAAGTAAGCAAACCAAACCAGGCACCCTCATCTCATCATCATTTACCATCAACTGTTTTAACCAGGGAAATTTTCTAAGTATGAGAAAAGAATTATCATTGTCGTCATCATCATTATCCACTGCGTCGTTGATGTCCTCATCATCGGGTGAAGTTGAAGAATCCAAAAATGTATTACAACTGACGATTGTCAAGAAGATAGTTCAATTTTGATTTTTTTAGTTTCGTTTTGTTTTTGTCTTGTGCTACTGATTTACTTATGACTGTAATACTATTGCTTCCATCAAGAAGATCATGTCATTATCGTAACTTAATTTTGCACAGTAAGCCTAATTCGAAATTCAAAAACTGATTAAATGTAAACTTGTTTTTGTGGTTGTGTTGTTGTTGGATTGGAAGTGGAGGAGTTTGGGTGGAAGTAAGCTCTCGTTATTAGGGCAAAGTTCAAAATAATTTTGTGAAATTGATTTGACACGGGTTTTTTTTTATTTATCTCTTAGTTTTGTACAAAGCTTGGATGTTTATTGGTATTTTAAAGGTGAGATAGAAATTGTAAATGTTTGCAAAATCGCTTATTTGGTCTAATATTGAATTTTTTGAGCCATAATTATGCAACTTATTTTTCTATTTTCTACAGAAAACTGAAAAAATGGGAAGGAAACAATTAAACCCATACTAGAATCCTAAATTATTTGATGGACAAGCAATGAGACTTTTGGAATTCTAAAAAAGTGCGTGTATACTTATTTTTCTTGCGTAAAAACTGTATCAATAATGTTTGCCCTTGAGTATTATCTAAACTTGAGAGAAGAATGAAGAAAATGATGTAAATGTCACGTTTTGTTAAAGATTCAGTTTGAATATCGTTTTCCATGTAAACTATTTTGAAGTTGTTACATTTCTGTTGTTATTCTGTGTTTACATAATATTTCGTATGCCCGCATTAAACTAAACAGTGAAAAGTGAGGTTACTATTATTGTATTCTTGTTTAATTTTATTCTGCAAATTCCGTTAAAGTTGATTAAACAATTTATAAGAGATAATATAACTTCAAGGTCGTTTTTGATTGAATGCAACTAAAGAGAGTTAGAACAAAAATTGTTTTATAAATTTACAGTGTATGTTACAAATTATTATTGTTTTTTTTTTATTAGGAAAAATTGAAGAACGCACAAATTCGGAGCAACGTACAACTTAGCATACGAAGATAGTTTACGGCAGAATTATAGGATTAAAGGACAAGAAATTACTCACTTCACAAACAGCATCTTCCTTTGAATAAAAACAACAGTTTATAGTATTTGAAAAGAAAAGACACCACCGCAATCTACAATCAATCAATCACCTCTTGAGATTTCTCACCTGTGATCCTTGTTTTTTGTATATGTACTCGCTGAGACACTGTTTAATGGACTGTTTGTGACGTTAAGTGGCTTTTTTCTTCGATTCAATATTACTCACAAAATCATTTGAAACTAGACGGATATATTTAAACAAGATTTGTTTTCAATTGGAGTTTATGTTTAGATTTATATTTTTTATCATACGTATTTTTACAGAAATAATGCAAGTTGTTACCAGAGTTAGAAGCCTATATATAAATCGTTAATTAGTGTTTTAAGAAACCACCTGAATTTATTAATGATTGTGGGCCAATGTTATAGATATATCTAGTTTTTCCAACAAGACAGGTCAATATTCTGTTGTCACACTACATTAGTATTTTACTGTCAAAATTACTAAAAGAACTTGTCTCTAGTTTTGTAAAAGTCTCAAAGAGAAGTTTATTTTTTTGTAAAACAAACAAAATCCGGCACACAATTCACATTAAGACTTTCAATTTTATTTAGGATTAAATACAGGGGTCGTCTTCCCAAAAGTGTGTTATAGTATTCTTCCAGTTTGTACACAAACGTAAACTTTTAACAGAAAAAAGTCACATTTTCGGTAACATTTGTATTTTAAATATCAGTATGGCAAGTGCTGGAAATAGGCCTCCAGGCCAGTCAAAGGAATACGATTACTTGTTCAAACTTTTAATAATTGGAGATTCTGGTAAGTGTAAAATATTATTTCAAAATATGAAGACTTCTTATATTTGATATTTCTCCTAGACATACCTGTGTGATGTTAATGTCTAATATATCTTTGATTTGTCTGTGTGAACAGGTGTAGGAAAGAGTGCCCTACTAGTCAGATTTGCTGATAATGTTTTTTCCACTAATTACATCACCACAATTGGCGTTGACTTCAAAATTCGTACACTTGTCGTAGACGGAGAAAGAGTAAAATTACAAATTTGGGATACTGCTGGTCAGGAACGATTTAGAACTATAACATCAACGTAATTTGGAAAATATTATTGCGAAATATCTATGCAAGAAAAAATTGAGTTGTGGCTTTATAATCTAACTGCTTTGATTATTATTTTTAGGTACTATCGGGGCACGCACGGCGTTATCATCGTTTATGACGTCACCAACGGAGAATCCTTTGCGAATGTCAAACGTTGGCTGCATGAGATTGAAACCAATTGTGATATGGTCAATAAGATCCTAGTAGGAAATAAGAATGATGATCCTTCACGGAAGGTTGTTCTTACATCGGACGCTCAACGATTTGCAGATCAAATGCAAATAAAACTGTTTGAGACAAGCGCTAAGGATAATATTAATGTTGAAGAGGTTAGTTATATTTGTACTATTTTAAGCTAAAAATCATTCATGCTTTTCTTCATTTTGAACATTTAAGTCAGTGACTTATAATCATTTTTTCCATTTGTTTGCACTATACAATTAGATGTTTATGGATATAACTAAGCAAGTCCTCCGTACGAAAAAACAACAGCAAAGCGACGAGATGAATCGGCAAGAAACAGTGCAACTAAGGGCTGCAGGTGGTACAGCTTCTCGACCCAAGAAAAAGCCAGATTGCTGCTGAACCTTATCTTAACGTATTCTTACTATGTACACGCTTTGAAAAAATACTGTAAATGTGATTTCGATGGAAAGTGGTGGCTTTGTTATGTATGCAAAGAAAATGCATACATGCATACCTATATATATATATTATGTACATTACTACAGACGTGTGTATTCTACTCTTTAATAACAAATTGTTGCTCTTGTTTGAACTTTTTCTTTACATAACCAACAAAAAATATTCAATTTTTCATTTTATTTCTACTCATATCACGTTACTACGACGACGTTTTTTGTGCGATACACGCACGATCAGACAGAATTACAGACAATCACGAAATAAGCGAAAGAAATCGTAAGAGCGTTGCGGTGATGTAATGAATGATTTGTGACTTGAACGAATGTGTGTTCATTATATGTTGTAATTTGACAAGTTAACATGAAGAAAAGCATGGGTGGAAAAGGATGAAGAAGCCTTACATCGCCTCAACAGCATCAACCGTTTATGATTCTCATTTCCATGCGTCCAACCAAATAAGTACACATACAACTTATCAAATCATAAAACCTACTAGAAAGACACAAACCTACAAATGTAGTAAGAAGGAGGAAAATATTTGAGCCCTTGAAATTACCGTTAAAGTTTGTTGTAATGTTTGCAATATCTCTTTGCTACGAGGTTTGCCTCTAATGTTTCATGATTTGCTCCTCATTACTTTTTTGAAAACGTTCTAATTACAAACTACACTTTGAAAAATATGGAGGGTGAACCGATGGGCGGACATTTAAGATATACCAGACCACGCACAAGCTTCTTTTCTCATAAATACTTTTGGAATCGACCATGCATACATGATATGATACATATTATGGCATGGCATAACAGTGATACGATATCCAAGGAGATATGAAATATTACCTCTACCACTACAAGTACAATATTTTTTTGTAGACGTTAACTTATTCAGTTTTATTATTATTATTATCATTACACGAAATAAAGTTGACTTGGCTGAATTAGAGTCACACTGTGAATTTTAATCTGATATTATTATTGTTACCATTTCATACGTCAGTGTTTTATGTGTGATTCTATTTGTATGTCTGCTCTGCTGATGCTCACTAGTCACGAAAGGAATCCTCATGATTACCAGCATAGCAAAAAGAAATGCGTTTTTCATTTTACTCGTCATCCATAGTCAATAGTCCACTCCACACTTCTCCACACCCCATCCATATGACAACGAAATCTATTTTTGTGCAATCCAATGCGCTCTGTAGATCGCACTATCGCACTATTACATATTATGCATGTTTAAGTTTATAACATGCCAGTCTTCATAAGTAAATTACATTATATTATCCCAATTTCAAAAAGGAAGGTTTCACAGTTCCTTGAGCAGAAACTACCAAAACTCCAACGAAAAAGTAAATAAAGTGTTTTAATTCAATGACTCAAAATGAATGACATTTCATTGCTTGCTAGACCCTCTCACTCGTCGTTGCGTTGTTGTAAAAAATAATACCTTAGCAATACAAAAAATGCTGCATATAATGTTACTGAAGAACCCTTTTTAAGTCGTAAATATTCACTCAAACACACATAAGAATTTGTTATGTCCGGTTAGCTCGCAGCAACTAATCCCATTATTGAAAAAGACGAAGATGACTGAAAACCAAACGAATGAACGAAGCCCGAGGAATGCATAAGTCGAGTTGAGTGATTAGAGTGTAGCATAATAATGAACATGGTAAAAAGATGGGTAAAAAGAAATAATTTAGTAAAAAAAAACCTGAAAGCCTTATAAAGCCAGTCTGGAAAATAAGCAGCGCTTCAGCGTGGATATCTGCCAAACAACAAGCTAGGTTGCAGCTCATCGTCGTCAGCTAGCAGGATCAGTTGAAGTGGAAGTAAGTTGCTGAAGTTTCACTTCACCCCAAATTTGAACTTGTTTCTCTTTTGCATCATATCAAGAATAGGCATTTGTAAAATATGCGTGGATGGATGTTGCAGAAAAAGCTGTTCTATTTTGGGTTGTGTAACTGGGTAAGTTGGAGGGTGGTTTGGCTGGATGTTTTTAGCTAGAGAAAGAGGATGTGGATAATGCTTTTTCCTTAAATTCATACATAAAATAGCTAAACAATTTTGGTAAACAATAAATGCTTCATATGAACACCACATAAAGACTGGTTACATCACTATCATAATATGCACTATATACTAAATGGTGTGTATTGTATGTATGCATTGTTGTCGGTGTGGCTATAAGATATAGCTACTTTTTTTATAAATCATTAAATCCTGTGGCACTGGTCCTCCGCCGATGGCTAAGACCAGTAGGATGACTTTTGGGTGTGTTGTGAGAGTGGATGTCGTTGTAGAGATGGAATCCAATATCTCTTGTGCACGCTTCGTTTCCTTTTCTACACATTTGTTTGCGTGACATTGCTGAAAGACTTGGAGGAAGGACTATGTTCCTCCAACAGAACTGACTGAGAGAGAGAGAAAGAGAGAGCCTGCTGTATTATTCCGTAGGCTTATCATGATGATATGGTGGTGGCGATGATGACAATATTGAGGATGACATACTCAACTGAACAACAACGGAAATGAGTGCAATCGGAAGCGAGAAAGGAAACGAAACCAGACTAGACCAGAGAGAGAAGAGCAGATGTGATGGGATGCTGATGCTGGCTGGCTAGATGTTGTGCTGTTATTTCGTGAGGCAAGCTCCTCCAAGCTACTAGTGGAACGGGAGGGCAATATGGAGTTGTCTGGTGAATGAAGGGCTGTAATTGTAAATGGAAAATGAAGTGAGCGAATACAGAAGCTATCTTATATCTTTTTTTTCTTGAGAGGTTTCGTCTTCAGAGATGGAAATCAGCAATTCAGCAGCAAAAAAGGAGTGAAGACTATTTTTATCTGTTATTACATAAGTTACACTTTCAGAAGAAGAATGATGGAATAGGGAAGATTGAGAAGGAAAAAGGGTTGCTGTATTATTACAAAAATGCTGGATTAGATGACATGTTTGATATAGTATTTTTTATGTACTTCTTTCAAGGGAATTTACTGGTTAATGCAATACTCGGTTCAATATATGAAAGTAAAGAAAAAAAGGCATAGTGATTGCCAGAGGAAGAAAGTGTCAAATCCAACGACCTTAACCGATCACGGCACTACTATGTCTAATACTGATTGTGAGACAAGTACGGACCGAACGAGAGTGGAAGAAGAAGAAAGGAACAAGATGAGCATAAAGAGAGTCTGTTTTGTATCTATTTCATCTTCATCACTGCCGTAGTCTTTCTTCTTCTCGCTTTCCTCTTGACAAAAAAACGAAGAGTTTTTGCCTTTCTCATTCATTTTAGTCAGATCTGATCCAAGTCGAGGACATTGGCTATCGAAAAAGCAGCGTTGCCTTTTTTAAATTAAATCTCTATTCTAACTGTAACTGTTTACTAAGAAGAATATTAGCCTATACTTTTTTCAATAGGATATCACATTTGCGTACGTATCTGGTGTATACATTATCATCAGCTTCAATTTCATCTATATGATATTGTTCAAAGAGTATTTAGAATTCATGCCATTGCCATAGTAATAAAACATTTCTTAAAAATTCGTTTCTAGTTCATTACACGATGATGATAAGTAATTGTCATCCGTCTATACGACGACTGTCTAAATTAGCTGCTGGCAGAGTTTTTAACTCGACTGTTGGTAAAGTGAAAAGGGCATCTCCTCATCATCCTACTCATCATTATCAAAAATGATCATTGACCATTTGAAGTAATTGAAATTGAAACTCTTCTACAATTTGCATGGATGACTGCCTTAAAATGGGTGTCCACTGTCTAACATCACTACCAACTACACTCCTTTCCACTCCATCTCACTGACATTGTCGTTCATTTCGTCCACTCACTAAGGCTGTTACACTCTGATAAAAAAAAAGCTGCTACTAGTTTTTTTTTTGCTATAAAGTAGAAAAAAGACCTTGTCCTTTTCGTTGTCGAACAATCAAAACAAGGATGATGACAGGGTTTGCTTCCCCCACGTAAAAAGATTTTCTGCAGCAGTAAAGAAAATCATTGAAGCTGCAAAAATAATTTTTGCATACTTCACTGCTCATCATCATCATCATCTCCTTTTCTTATTGTTAGCATACCCATGTCCATGTTCCTCTACATTTTCTTCAAAGAATACTAAAATAACTAAATGATGATGATGAGCTTTTCTTGTAGCTAACCCAACAAAGCAGTGTAGTATTGTGTTCTAACTCTACAAGAAACAATTTTTTTTTCTAGAAAAAAGCGACGTTTTCAACGAACAATCAGTAAATGCTCTGGGAAAGGTATACATAGGATGGCATGTGTTGTACTTGTACCTCTTTTCTCAATATTATTATTTATGAGCACATGATCATGTTAGATGTGATCAGTGTGTATGTACACTATACATGTATTTGCTTTTCCTTGCCAGTAGTTATAACTGCCAGTGAACAATATGGTTTTAAAAAAAAGAACAAAAACTTCGAAGGAAGGAGGAGTTGGTCGGTGGAGGACAATGTTATACGTTGTGTTGTGTATGGAAAAGAAACCATCAATGAAGTTTACGTAATAAACCGCAGTATACAATCTAAACTGGCTATTTTGGATAGTGTTTGTGGCTCTTATTTTTCTACCTCTGGTTTAGTTCACTTCTAATGCTTATTTTTTATTCCCTTCTTCCTCGACTTTAAATTCTTTTTTGTTATGCATGCTTGCTTCGCTTCCTCTCTGGCTCAACTGGGGATTTTTTTTTGGCTCTTTTCTTTCTTCAGTTCATACATGAACAAAAATTACTACGGAAGATATACAAAATACATTCATTTTTTTACTCTCACATTCACACACATAAGGCATATGAATATATAACAAGTGAGTTTTTATGGTAAAATGTCTTAAGGATCTGCTTTTGTTGTTGTGATGTGATTGTGATGTGATACGCTTCTTTCTTGTCTCTCCTCTTATTTTTTTCTCATCGGAACATAACACCATTTCATCAACAACATAATAGTAATATTGTGCTAACCTCGCTGACTGAATGTTTGCTAAAGATAAAAAAGAGTATGCAGTCATCTCATTATGAAGTCTTACATGTCTCTTAATACACATACTTTATCATCAACCCAACACCAACCAAGTTAATTCAGCATACCAACAATTCATTGTATTCATCCCTTCAGGCTTTTCTCTTCCTTTTCAACACCTTCCAATTCAATTTTACAGGATAAAATGTTATGGTGCTTCATTACATTAAATTATTCAGGTACCTAACCAGCTAAATCTCACTTGTAAGCCAAAGAATGAATTAAATTGACACATACCTATATACAAATACTACAAAACGCGAAATATTTCTGCGGAAATGCCGGATAACTGTCGCTATATGCCCCAGATTAAACTACCTTCTTTCAATCAGAAACTCTTTTGTGGAAAAAAGGTGTAAAATAATGAATATTTCAAACTAATTCCTCAAAATATATATCTCTGGTGCAAATACGGTAGAAAAATAGCAGACATTAAGTATCATGTACAAAGTAAAAGCGAAGTAATGTTCATTCTAAGTAATTCGCTGATTGCATGGCTTCAATACAGAAGGAAAATGTCATGGTACACGTAACACCCTGAATGGCAGTATCAACTATCCAACATCCAACACCACCGCACAGCCGCCGCTACTATCACAACAGAAGCTTCTACAAAGCTTTGTGTACAGCATTCAGAAAAAAATGCTCCTGTCAGCAGATAAATGTTTACTGCTTAATAATAATAATACTTAAATGCGAGCATTTTTTTCACAATGCATTGCATAGCCCCTGCCACTGCCACCACCATCACCAACATCCATACTTTTGCTCATATTATAAAATGTAAGGCATATCTTGATCATCATCATGACTATGACTTTCAGGAGATTTCAATATTGCACCGGAATTCTTTAACTTTAACGTGTAATACAAGTATGTGTGTAAGTCGCTTCTCGTGACTTTGACTTGCTGTCTTGTCTTTTTTTCTCCTTCTATTGCTATTGTGTGACTGAACTCTCCTTCAGTCACTATCCAACTTTACTGACGAAACTGAAAAAACTCAAACACAAACTATTTTGCTCTTCTCACCACTTCCAACTTTTATTCTCTTCACTGACAACCGAGATAGATAGATACAGAGAGAGAGAGAGTGCAAGTAAAAAAAGTTATTTAGTTTCAGTGCGGATTTGATTGTAAGAGGAAGCAGCAGCATTGCAAACATATTAAGCCAACAGAGTATTTCAAAAAAAGTATTGTTACATTTGTTAAGCCTTTTTACAAACAACCATGCATGCAAACAACACAAGAATTACATACACCAGACCAGAGAGACCGGAGGAGGAGAATCAGGAGAAGAGCAAGGGCACACATTTATCTCTCTCTTTTTTTCTTCTATTCTTCTGCTCATTTCATTTCATTTTCGTTGTCATTCTTGATGATCATCACTTCTCTCTATCACAACCACTGGCTACCATCATCATCAACAGATTCACGATATAATGTAATGCCCTTTATCAACCTTTCAGCAGAGCAATGAGCAATGCATGCTTTACTTACCATCATGTATCCACTGAAAATGTGCACATTATTTGCAAATTACTCTTCTGAGCTGAGCTTCTCTTTTCTGATCTCCAAAAAAAAAGTCACATAATAGAAGATAACTTGCAGCACAGGAAAAATTTGTTTGTTCAAATTCAACGTATTTTTTTGGTTCCATAATATTCCATAATGTTTAATCTAATCTGGTGACTGATGACTCCTTCAACAAAATAGCACCAACAATCAATGTCATCCGATTCTAGTGTAGGGGTTCCGTGTAACATCAATTCCCTCACCGTTTCTATAACAGTAGCAGTTACAAACTATTTTTTACTACTCTATTATTATTATGGACATGCAGATGAAAATGATTATGGGATCTGTGTCATCTGCTTTTCACCAGAGTTGACGATGAATGGGAATGGCGGTGACGACGGTAACTATTGAAAATGATACGACATATGTACATTTTTTTTCGCAAGATGAGATGATAGCTGCTCTTTTAATAAAAGGAGTGTACATACATGAATAAGTGAATGAAGGAGTAGGAGTATCAACTTGTAATTCTCCTCATTTCACCAAATCTTCTTGTTTTTTTTTTGCTGTTCATGTAAGTGTACAGAAATACAAACAAACAGCTTTAAGTAAAAGCCCGAAACTAAAAAATACGCACAATGTACATTGTACAAAGTTTGATGGAGCACATGGTAAAAAAAGCAAAACCGTGGTCATCAATGATTACGGTGATGAGGTTCATGATGATGATGATTATGATGATCATCTTAAGCACAAGATTATACTACTGCCATTCACTATTGCCACATATCGGTGTTATTATTATTATGCTATCATCCCAATCACCATCATCATGAGATACCAGGGACAATTCAATGATGAGAAAAAATGGGTATGAAAAGAAGAACGAGGAGAAAAGAAAAAAAGATAGTCAAAAGTAACGTAATGTTATTATGAATAGACGGAATAGTATACAAAATTGGCTATGAGGAGATTATAAAACGTATTAAGGGAGAGATGTAGTATGTTTTGAGAGTGCAATATGATGTGTGTGACTATATGGAAAACTGGTGGTGGTGTTGATGATGTCGATGAAGTGTCTGTGGGCAATCCTGCATGCATGCATACTATAAAGCAAGGGCAAGAACATAGAAGCATAATAATATTTTACCACATACCTTAAAAAAGAAAAGAAAAAAAAGTTAGAGAAAAGCAAAAAAAAGAGACCAATAATGTTCAGTGTTGCTGCTGGTGTTTCGTTTCATAGTGGAGTTCTAACTATGTATACCTAATATCGTTAGAAGAGTTTCGGGGATGTTGATTATAATGCATAACAACATGGCAATGTCATCATCATCATTTTCATCATAACAACCTCTGAGGTGATCATCACGAAGAAATTTGCTGGTAGAAAAAGTGGTAAGGAAATATATTTAAGAAAGACGAAGCAAAAAAACGGTGTTGTTGGTCATGATATTGAAGAAAAGAGGGAGAAAAAAAGCAAGAGGAAGAAGGGGATGAGTATTTTTGTACAGTTACGACTGGGAAGCAAGTACTGCAAAATTTTGTGTCTATAGACCGACGGGTCAGTCATTTAAGTGGAGAAATGTAAAGTAATGATTTGAAATTTTCCGCATAGCGAATATAAAAAAAGGGTTATGCGTAAAAAATATTAATTATGTTCATAAAATGTCAGGATGTAACACAACCCAGTAAAGATTTTTTCAGGTGGATGCGGTACGGATTCCAGAGGTATTTTGCTTGTGAGTATGGATTTTCGGAGAGAAGGGAAATTGATGATAATAGTGAATATGGAGCCCTTGAAAAAAATATTCAACGGCAGTAAAAACGGCGACCAAAAAAAAAGTGATCACGGTATGGCGATGCGATGGGATGACCGCGGAAAACTCAGGACTTGTCTGAGGACGTCGATAAAAAGTGGAAGAGAAGTAAACCAATAGACTAGCCGTCGGTTGTTTCACTCTAACTGCCTGTCTGTTATGTTATGTGTGTGTGTACTCGAAGTAAAAGAAGAGAAGAAGCAGAAAAGCGGCAGTAGAAATTGTTGGTTTGTGGAGGTATGCCTTGTAAGTTGACTGCATGGCATCAACATCGCCGTCATCGTGATCATCATCATCATCAACATTACCACTATATCGGCATAACGTAGTGGTAGAGAGAGAGAGAGAGAACTGCTGAGCTTGTGCTGCCAGGTTTGGCTATACACAATATTTTTTAGCTTTTTATTCAGTTACCATTTAGACGTCGTTCGAGAAGAGGCTCTGTCTATGTCCGTTGTTGAGAAAATCAGTGTGGTTGGTTGTCTACTGTTGTTTTCTGTCTGATTTTTTAAGTGACGAAGAAGACAAAGACAAGCTGGGTTGTTTTTACTGCCAACTGCAACTGCTGCATGCAGAGTAAAAAAGAAATATTTCAAAATTTTCACACATAAAATACAAGCTGGACATTTTATGTAGTACAGTTTGAGATCAACATGTATGCATAATTTGAAAACGTTATTTGAAAAAAAATCTTGTGTTGCAAAATAGTTGCAAAACATAATGTTTTATGAAGGTAAAGTTTACTGATTGATTTTTGATGAAATATTTTTTAAACATTGTCATGCAGTAATGTGAAGCAAGTAATGCAGACTAGAAGAGAACCAATTTTTTGAAAAAGAAGGAATATCAACGGAAAAGTGAATTTTCAGTGGTTTTTGTTGTCGTGGGTCGTGAATTTTTAATTGTTCATTTTGCTTATTGATGTGTCCCTGAGGGAGAGCGGGTGGTGATATACATATCTCAGTGACAACATGTGCATGTAATATTGAGTTTGGTTGATCGCAAGAAAAAAAGATACAGTTAGGTTTTGGTGAAATCATTGGTGTCTCTCAACTCAACAGAGAAAACTGGAAAAAGAACAAGTGTGTTTGATGATGACAAGCGGCATAACAATAATAATACAAAGAAGCATGCATACCTACTAGCAACGTGCTACTGCAGAAAAACCTGTTCATGTGTGCTTCAGGTTTAGTTACATCATTTGAATAACAAAAAGGTCATTGGGGACTAGGAGAATTGCTTTTGAATTGAAATTGATTGCTGCTATTTACCACAGATATTCGCAAACAAACATAGAAATACAAGTGACAAAACGTGTTTGGTGAATATTACTTTATGTCAAATGCTAAAAGCGTTTGTGGCGGCTTCATTAATTTTTGGTGGATCGTTGACTATTTGAACATGAAGTGAGTAAAATACTTTTTTAAATTAATTAATCTAAAGTAAATAGATTGAATGAATGGATATATTTTTAGGTTTTTAGGCCATGGATTAACTAACAAGTAATTCTAAAGATATATCTCATAATGAACCGGATTTATTTAATACAAGTAAAACGTGAAGTGTGTGGATGATGAAAAAAAGTATTTTATGGTACATGGCAAGGTATACAGGTCTACACGTGCAGCAGTCAGGTTGCAGTAGGTGTCAAATCAAGTCAAGAAAGATAAAAGTTGTGAGAAGAGATGGGAGCAAAGAGTCAACTAGACTTGTATAATATCATACAAAGCAGACTTGACTGGCTGGATAGAGGAAAGCAGAAAAGTGGTGTTGTTGTGTAGCACGGAATGATGGTGATGAATGATGAAAGAGGAAGCACGTGAGAAAGCACAAGCTAAAAGAGAACATTCGTCTAGCATGCTGTAGTCTGTCTGGAGAAAGCTTCATTTATCCATTCAGTCATGAAAACAAAAACAAGTTACATGGAAATGATGAAGCTGAGACTGATCAATTCAAGCTTGCATGCATAATTGTATAACTTGTTTTCAATGCAGTTTACCTACGAAAGAATCTCATTATGCCCATTTCTGCACTTAAAAAAATAAAGCCGCAGCAGTTAAATGATACAAATAAACCATGGTCAAAATTACGTATGCGACATGACTATATACAGTTTTGTTAATATGCTCTTATTAGTAGAACTCACAAACGAAATACGAAGTACAGAAATCAGACAGAATATAATTAGATTATTAGTAAATGCTGAAGCAATAGTAAGTAAGTAGGATACACAAAGTTTAGCAGAATACTTTATGATCAATCATTAAACATTAAATTACTGAACAGCAATTTTTAAGCTTTCTACATGCATGTTTTTGTATTTATTGATATTTGTGTACTACCTCCGCACCACAACTCATACTCGACGAGTCAGTAGAATCCTCTGACTTTACTACAGTTGTTGTGGTAAGGCGATAAAAGAAAACTTAATTAGTATAATTAAGTCAACTCTTTTACAGCAGTACAATACAACAAATGAAAGTAGTCTGAAATTTGTTTGCATACATAATATAACCTATACAACAGCAGATGCCAACTAACACTAGAAGACCTACAAGAAGGAGAAGAAAAAATGACAAAGAATACAAAGCAGGTCATTTTGGTTGACATGTCGTCTTTTGCTTTGTGCTTTGTTCATATTTTACCCTGTAATAATAACATGCTCTTTTGTACTTCACCACCACCAACAGCGGTCGCGCTGTTTTGCAAGGGTAAAACAGAAATTTCGTTAGTTTTTTTTTCTCGGTTCAAATGACTTTTCTTTCGCTTGTCACACAAGAGGCAAATGACGACTTACGGGATATAAATCATTTTTTCGGTAGACGATATATTTTAATGTTGGCCATTCATGAAAATTATACAATGGAGAAATTGTGTATCACTGAAGTTGATTCCTTGATTTCATCATCAGTTTTGCTTAGTTACTCCATTTCTTCTACGTAATTTTTCCTTGTCAGAAAAAAACCTCAGTAGCAATTCAATAGTATATATACTTTGTCATTACTATGCTATCAAAAATTATGGTAATGAAAAATTGGGTAAACTGCTTCTGGCATTTTTTTCTTAACTACCTATCTAGCTAATAGCAACCCAGAAAAAGAGGTCTATGAGATGTGTGTATACCAAAATACGCACCATCATTAGGACCATAATATGACCAAGTTTTAGTAAGAAAAAAGAGCAAAGGAGAAAACTAAGCCAGTCAAAACAAGAAGTGTAGAAGATATATAGACTGAGATGAAAATAAAAGTGATTCCCATAAATTATCCGGACATTGTATCATTTTCATCTTGTCATCATCATGCTTTGCTCTCTGGCAGTGCTCATAATAATCAGTTCGGGTAAAGATGTACTTTTAATGGCTGCTGCTGTTAGTAGTGCTGTGAGTTTCTGGGGAATATAATGATCTTATGAGGATGATGATGAGGAGATGAGGAGAAGGAGGAACCAAAATCATTGAAAGCTTTGTAGAGGAGTAGTGGCCGTATTTGTATTTTTATAAGTTAGTAGACATGCTATGTTTGTGGATGTCAAGTGAACCTACTCAACTGATGCAAGTAGGACAGAAAAGTGACACGGGAAATTTTTTGGGGAAAAGTTGAACTAAAAAGAAAAAAAGATCAGAATACACATATTCTCGGTTAATACTTTACTGTCATTCGCATTGATATTCATTTATGTATGTTGGATATATATATATGTGTTGGTATATAAATTGTTGGATGAATGTGAAGAGCGAATTTGTGTCTTGAGAAGCAATTTTTTTTATAAAAAGCAAAATGAGAGGAATATTGGGGGAAAGGGAAATCTCAAGAGTAAGAGCACAAAATCTCTTAAAGCTGAAGAGAAGTAAAAATGTAGGAACTTTTGTATATGTATTTGTAGGAAAACTTGAGGGATCAGCAAAAAGATGCAGATTGTTAGATTTGGAGAAATGAAGCGATACATATAAAAAAATATAAGAAATTTCTATACATTTTATCAGAATCCTCATCGGAATCAGATTAAATTATACTGTATACCACCCAAACATTATATGCACATTAAAGACAGGGTAGGAGAGAGACAGAGTGTGGTCCATCATATTGTGGAAAATCTAAATGCATAATATACATATGCATGGTATATAAATTTTTACACTTTTCAAAGGGTTATGTGTGCATTTTATGCATAGTTGTTGCTCACTACTATATTGCCACCAACACCAACAAACCAACTCTCGCTCTTTGCTGTGACTGCTGATCTTCTGAGCACCTGTCAACTTCCGTCATCCTTCACATCACCACGACATCATCACTACCCGCACCACAACAGGAACAGGAGTGCTTTTTTCCATCTTTTTTTAAAATCCCACAGATATGTATAAAGTCATATTATTATACTCATCCATGCATATCTAGTCATACTTGTAGATACACGGTACACACACTTTGTTACAAATACGTACAGCTGCATTGTGCTTGAAAGCTACACAAATAAGATAATATAGGTTGACGGCAACGGCAACCCGTTAACTTTGTTTAAAAGATTTTTGCATGTTTTGCAAAAAGGGCAGAAAAATGCAGAGTTGGTACAAAGTAGTAGATTGCTACGCTATATGACAACAATCAGTAATAAAACTTTATCCTCCTGACAAGAAAAGAATTATACTAAAAATATATAATAAAGTAGACAAAATATGAATGCTGACAGTGATAACAATGCAGTGGGTTGTAGCTTTCATATTAAATATAAAAAATAAGTTGTGCGTCTTTTTTAAAACGTGTAGCTAAACAATGAAAACGCATGCAAGCATGAAACGGGTTGTTACAATAAATTTCGTTTGTGGCAGTTTAGTGCAATGCAGTGTCTGTCTTGACTTGATGTGATGATATGGTGTGTGTAGTGTGTACCGATTTAAAGATTTCGTCTTCTCTCTCACACCAACTTATAAAAATAGGTAACGTCAAAAGAGACAAATGCATGCTACCTTTAAATTAGGGCCTCAAATGTTATTGCTCCTCTGAAAAATGTGTGTTGTTTTGTGATGCGATGAATTATACTTGAGAATGATAATGATGTCTTCATAAAATATGCATGTAGCATGCTTATCATTATTATTTTACATATTTTTCAAGTATAAAAAACTTAATTACGCTCATGCTCAATTATGCATGCACAAGTACCACAAGAAGGAGGAGAACTAACAACGATAAGCGTCCCCCGTGAATTGTCAACAGTTTTTCACTAATTTTTGTCCTGCTTTTTGGTATTACTACGGTTGCTGATGAGCGAGGCGTTTGTTGTGCTCTGATTATTTGAGAAATGTTGTTATGCACAGTTTAGTTTTTTATAAGATGAAACAAATTATCAGTCAAAAAGTGAAGAAGTAGATGATAAATATCTGCACACACTCACTCACAAAATAATAATAGTACAATAAGTTTATGATGCGTAACTATGATTTTTTGGCGTTTATTTTTTTCATTATTCGGTTAACTGAAGCGTGCATAAAAGAGTAAAATGGGAAAATATGCTTATGACGATGATCGTTTCAAAAGATTTCCCAAATATTTGCTATATTTACTTGGTTTTTAATAGCTGTTTTCTAAATAGTTCGATTTTTTTCTCTGTATCTCCTACATTTTCTGGTTGCTTTAGAGAAATGACATTACAGCTCATTGAATGGCTGTCCGTAACATCTTTGTATTCACGTTAGAAACTAAATTCAATTTTGAAAATTGAAAACTTCTTTTCTTCCTGGTGACATGCACTTCAGAAAAAAAAAAACCATATAAGGAGGGGAGGCGAAAGGAAAGAAGCCTTATTTTTACGCATTGTAATCTCCAGCTGCTCTCTATCATTTCTCGAGAGAGAAAAACTTAATGCAATAATACACGAGCAGAAGGAGAGTTTATAGTAGGTAGCAAATGTACAGGTACACAAAAATCCTTTTTTTTGTATTTCTCCCCTACTTATACTTTTCGTCTGCTGTTGGGTTTCTTCTGTAAATCCGTTTTGATCTACTTGATAAATAGTAAAAGTTATATTGGTTGTTTTCTCCAGAGACTTGTTTCCGCCATCATTATCATCCTCATCACCACCACCAGCAAGTTGTCTTTTTTACTGTCAGGTGAAAAAAGCCGTATAAACAGAGGGCAAACCTGTAAGATAGACAGGTAAAGTAGTGGATAGATACTGATGACGGGACGTTCACACACGCAATCCATCGTCTTGTAAGGTTTCCTATTCTGTGTCGATTTGGGAAAGCTGGTTCAAGTGTTAAAACATGAATGTGCGATGTATGCCGTTATTATGTAGCTGGAGATGATATTTAAGCGTGTCTGTCTTTATGAACAAAACCAGTTTTTATGAAATTGATGGTTAGAGGGTTGTGACAAAATACTTTGGCTACTTTAATACATACTCGTCTACGTATATTTGTAATTCAGTAATCCTTTCACCGTCTTTTCTCATATTTTTTCGTCTTTTATTCTGAGAAGTGGCGAGGAAGAAGAATGTCTATGAAAAGGCGAAAAGAAATGGTAATAGGAATAATGATAATAGCGCTGCTGTACTAATCGCATTATAACAAGGCCATGTCAGCAGTCAACTCAGCGATTTTTCTAGTCGCAGTCGTTGGTATAGTGGTTTGAAGTCTATTGAATGGTTGCTCTTGAGTTTATAATAATATGTTGGATAAAGCTACAAAAGAAACAGGGTAGTAATAGATAACGCTCAACTAACACCACGTATCAGAATTCAGAGAAATTTTTCGGTTTATCTAAACACATCTGCTTGTAAGACTGTTTGTCTCTCTACGTTCTGTAAAATGATATAATATACTTCGAATCAAATTTTCTCCGTAATAAGTTCTTCTGAAGCAACATTTATTAACAGAAAATTTCTAGAAATAAGTCTCGTAATTGAATTGTACACCTTTTTAATCATTTCGCCATTTCAGTATACCTAATTCAGTACGACTCCTTTTACTACGACTTGTTAATATTTAAATATAGCCACACACTCTCTTTCAACGCCTTCTGCTAATAATAAAGTTGTACATATCAGCAATATATATGCTATCTATATTATTATAATATTCAAAGGGAATTATCGATTTGATATTTATAGATAAAACCCCACTCGGACTCACAAAGACGACAACACGACAATCCAAAAAAAGAAGTTGAAGGCGGCTTTTCCACTCTTTCTCTTGACCCATTCCATATTACCGTCGCGTCATACCAACACAACACCTGTGTGTGTTCATTAATTCACCAACTAGGGCAAAGCAATAAAAAAGGACTAGCTCCATTCAGGAATTTTCGGGGAAAGAAACCCACACACAATACAATACAAATCACCAAGTGAAGGCAGAAGCACGCGAGCTGTGGGAGAATCTAGGACCGCTTTCTTCCTTTCGTCGTATTTTTTTTTCATAGAAGACCAACAAACTACATGTGCGAGTTTAATACAAACCTATTCACAAATTCTTGTGCTGGTGCTCTCCTTTGATTTGATTTTGAATGACTTGTAAACACACCTTTTTTCATTCATCTCCGCTTTCCCTTCTTGCACTTGGAGCGTGGAGATCTTGATTGCCATTACTCTTTTGCCCCAAAAATCATCTTTGTTGGATTTAAGTACACTCACCATCTTTTTATCCTTCCTTTTACCGGTGGTGCTGAACTTCTGTGTTCCTTATTTTGAAATTACATATCCACTTTTCTATAAATATTCCTAACAACTTGATAAATAATGTGTTTTAGTGATCTTAGCCGTTGATAGTATAAAAAAGGGTTATTGCAGTGATTTTATTAAGGCAAAATTATTGTCATTCCAGAAGAACACGAGTATATTTTAATCTTGATCTAGTATATTTTAAAGGAAAAGAAAACATAAGTGCGTCAATTGTGAGTTTTATTCATTTTATTTGATTGAAACTCTAGTGCACGGACATTTTGTAGGAACCTGAAAAAGGATTGGGTAAGTAATTTAAAAAAATGATTATGAACTTTTTTCCTTTACTTAGAAAGGATTCTGCAAATTCTAATTTACGTATTTTTTATAAATAAAATAAATTCTTAGAGTATGCTAAAACTTGTTCAACTGTATGAAAATTGTGCTCGCTCATACTCATCAATAGCATCCCTTAAAGATCTAATTTCCTTGAAGATAAATTGATTAAAATGCATATCACATAATAGATCTTTTATAAGATCTTGTGCTTGAGTTAAAAATATTCTGGACTTTTCAGATTCGATATAATTACTACTTGCTTTAGTATTTCTGTATGATCCCATCTTGATGCTATCGGTTCACCTTGGCACATTCATAAATAATATTGCATCATCATCACAATCACAAGTTCATGATAAAATCTATAAACTATCAAACATCAAATATTTATATTTCATTTCCCTACAATCACCATTCTTGTCCTAATTAATCTTCACATTCTTGATAAGTTAGTTAAAATTTTGTTAACTGTGTTTTTTCTTCAAACCGCAAAAAAATGACACATTTTATCCAAAGACGGACCTTGATGTGTTATTGTTGTGATTGTTTGATATAATAACCAAACTAAACATACGACAATAAAAAACGATTGAAAAACGATACGAAAATATTATTATAAGGTCATTATAAATGAGCATAAATATTTGAAGTGCATTTATAAAGAGATTATTGCAATTTTTATATACTGCTTACATAACACACAGCAGTGCAATATAGTGAATTCCTTCATACTTTACCACTTATCCCATTTTTAAAAGGTAAGATTCACGTGAATTACGCAACAAAACCTTAATATCACATCAATCACCTCAAAGAAACATAAAAAAGCAAAGGTTCTTCTCCTACTAATTAGATAATGTTATTAAATATGCCGAGGTACTGTAAATGTTCACATACAAAAAAAAATTCGAGCATGGCAACAGTAAATGACATGGCCGCATTAAAAAGTCACGTTGCATTTATTCTCTACAAAAATACTCAAAATCAGTTATACCAAAACCACTGACACTGCATTCTTGTGTGGCTTTAATGTAAATGTACATTTATTGTAGCTAATAAGCTTGTGTGGCTCCTTGTCAATCAAAGTTTTTATAGAAGTACAAACATTTTCTTGTATACCACCGCTTGAGAAAATATTGGATAGCTGCATACTGCATTGTTATGCATATAACATATTTTATAGCAGGTAGTATCATCAACAGCAATTTTTTTACATTAAAACACAGTTATTCAAGTGTCGCAATGAAAGTAAAAGTGTAGAAAACCAGTTTTTTCTTGAATTTGCGATTGCAAAACATGTAATTTTATGTGTGTAAATAGGTAAGTATGTAAGCTCTGGTATTACTTTATGTCATAAAACATTACTATGCTCGTGTAATTCAATAGCCAAGGTTGGTAGAGAAAAATCATCAAACAAAAGATAAATCAAATTTTGTTGATACAGCTAAACGGAAAGCTCTCAATATGTACTTTTGCAACTATACTACTACCACCCTTTTCACCTTTGTCTCCCATATCGTTCATTATTCTACTTTAACAATATTTTTTATAATTTACATATAGTATGACTACTATATATTCACTTATCGAAGCTAATAATATTGTTTTTTATTACAATTTTTACTGCTAATGAAAAGCTTTATGATTACTTCCAGGAAAAATATTTTAATGATCAGTTTGTCTTCTAATAATAAAATTCACTTTTACAAATACAAATTTAACAACGGGAAGGAAGAATAGAGCAATAAGAGTGGTAGCAACAGCATTCCTCCTGCACAATTAAATGTGAAATTAGTGCCATTACTATTCTTTTGTCGTTAAAAATGGATTACCAGACACAAAAAACTGGGAGGTAAACATAATATGTGCCAAAGTAAGATGAACGGAAATAAAAGGGAAGCGATGGAAAAAATGTAAGAATATTTCTGCTTACAAATATGCTGATCTGGGGAAAGAATCATGCATAACACTCAGTTATGCACAAAGTGAAAAATGATTTTAATTTTTAAAAATTACCAATCTTCTGTTTAGCTCTTTGTGCTTCAAGATCAAATAGCGTAATGTGAACACGATCAAAAGCAAGAGAAGATGTATGTATGTTTATTTTTCATTTGTATTATGCTAATTAAAACATTTTTTATCAATCTTTTTTTTTCGGTTTGCTTTTGCACTAGAAATCTCATTTTTCCTATTTGTCTAACAATAAATAACGAGTTGACTTTTTTAAAGTTTAACGAAAAGTTAGGCTGAACTTTTAGCTCTGAAGTTTTGACTTGATCACATGAAATATTTTCTCATGTGTTTTTAATGGGTACTTATATTAATTTGTATAATACAAAGTAAATCACAGATATACAATATACACTTCTGCATGCATAATTTTATAAGAAAACAATACACAATACTATGCACGGTAATGCCAAAAATGTTGACATTTGACAATATTTCAATGTGTAAAAAACAAGAATACTAGCAAGTAGTGAAGTGAAGTGACGAAATAAATATGTATGCAAAGAAACGTCTCTCTGCCAGTCACTCTGACTCTATTTCTCTGTAGGTATTTTTATTTGCACACATAAAGCTAATTTCCGCTCATTTACCTTCATTAAAATGTCAAATGTACAGGGTACATACGATGTTTCTCTCTCTCTCTCTGCTTTTGTCAGCCACCCAATAAACTGAGCAAAGCAGAAAACTATGAATTGTTCGCAGAACTGAACGACGACTTTGATGACGCTGACGCTACTATGCACGCTGACTCTTAATTTAGCTTTACGTTTTCTAGTGCTTTACGTTTATTATTGATAGTTTGTTGTGAGTGTGCTGCTTTTTACACACGAAGACACCGGCATCATCACCATCACCCTCTCACACACATACAAAGTGTATGTTTTAGTAGATATTTGAATAGTTTAACTACAGACGAGGAGAAACAAATAAAACTGTCATATACACGAGCTGCGGTAGTGGCAGCAAGTCAGTGTTGTAGTGCTAAAATGTTCATGTGAGAATTACAAGAGAGTCGTCGAGTAACAAACGAGAAACAAACAAACAAATTCATTGATGACGATGAAATGAGGATGATATGATGACTGAAACGCGATGAGGACAATGCTGAGCGCTGGCTGATGATGATGATGATGGTGGGGGGTGGGATGTAAATGGGGATGGGATGAGGATAATAGTAATCAAACTTTAACCAAAGTTAAACAAACAAATTGTACTTTTAATTGTGACAGAATCCTTCACTTTGATGACAACCATGGAACAAAAATATTGTAGACTTGTAATTTATGTCAACATAGACTATATAAACTTTGTGTACTTTCTATTTTAAAAAAATCTGCATTGTTGCATAATTATAAAATGAGCAATGTACATGTATTCAGTTTTTTAGTGGAGTAGCTGCAGTTTGGTGCGTGTATGGTTATGACAAAGAGACGGAATTAAGTTTAGCTTAAGGATAAACCAGAATGTCAAGTCAAAAAGATTCTGGTCAACAAAAAGTTGCAGTGGGAATCTGCTGACGGTTAAATTTTCTTTGCATGTATGCATACAAGTGACAATCTGACATAAAAAAGAACATTATTGCTATTATTTACTGTTTACACGTTATACATTAAAACTCGAAAATTAGTTACAATGTTGAACTACTAAAAAAAGTAGTACTCATTTGGAGACAAAATTACAAAAACCCATATATTCTACATACATATTATGCACGTATTCATGTTAATAATAAGGATAAGAACAGTTAAGTAAAATATAGCAATTCATCTCACATCATCAGATACAAGCTGAAAAGCGGATTTCACGAAATGAAAGATGTTTAAAAAACTATGTAGAAAAAAAGGAGGAAGACTGAAAAAAAGTGTTTAAAGACGCTTAAAACATTAAACCGAAGATTTTTTGGTTTAGTCTCGGTCTCATCTCTTTGATACCGCTTTTTTTTAAAGCTTCCTTACTTACCACTCTGCATTTCTCTCTCTCTTGGTTTGACTTCATCGTATCATCACAGCTTAAATGAAACATTATCGCACAAATGTGCAATTTGGTTGAAGAAAAGTATTTTCATGTAAAGGAGGAGAAAATGAATGTGCAGTTTACAGTAGTAAAAGAGCGAGAACGTGCCCGTCTGTCTTTTTGCTGCTGTATTTCTGTATATAAACGTAGTGTAATGTGTGTGTGAGCATGCAGAAATGTGACACATTTTTCATGACGACGACACGAAAACGATGAGCTGATGCGATAAAACGCATACTTTCAAAGAGTAATCATGTCAGTTTGAGAAAACCACGCACTGTGATCATACTTGCTCCCCAAGGTGGTCGAATTTTTTTGTATACAAAAAATAACCCTGGGATTCCGGCAGTAGCAATAGTGTACCTATTTTCAAAAAAGTGGTCAATTGGGAAAATGGTAAGATTTAAATATTAATTTAGGAAGCTGAAAATTTGTTTACAAGCATTTCAGATGGTGGGGAATTTATTAAAAAT
>JAQIWN010000629.1:0-29279 GCA_034699025.1 Entomobrya cf. arborea Gr-Col-00668 | reverse complement strand
TCCAAAAAATAGCATATAGCACTTCTTGCAATAACATGCTTCGGCATATGGCTTCTTTTGCTTCTCGGTCGACGATAAGCACCATCAAAGATTGAAATATTTTCACATGAAAATACATTCCAGCTAAACTTTTAAAGAGTAAAGTAAAGTAACTAAAAAACCAATCTTATCTCCTGGGGGCTTCCACAAACAACTCTCATCTCTTCTGTCAAAGTTTTGTGTTGTGTGAAAATGCTCATGCATCCATTTCATATTTTTCTTCCAAGTTATTACTAGTGCACTCACCCAAACTTTAACTCAATTCAGTTATGTTTTGTGTTTATTCATAAATGCGAGCAAAAGGAAGAAATCCCGTGATACAGTAGAAAACACATCATCTGTTTATATTTCACAGCAGCTACTAAACAGAATAGAACAGCGGAATTTATAGAGGAATCAAGAAACCATGTTGTGATGGCTCTTACATAGCTAGATGAACTGACGAAAGCAGAGCAACGAAGAATTTTTTCCTCGTCATTTTTTCAGACAAACCAAGGAATGTATACACTTTTGTACACAAGGAAGTATTTCTTTTGAGAGACTACGTGCCCTTGGCCCTGCAAGGCATACATTCACAGAAATTTTTCGTTTTGACAAGAAATAAGGAAAATCGTAAGGGAAAATAATGTTTTTTCGTCTTTTTTCAGCAAAGCTACTTTCACTTTTACAGAGCTACTCTCTTATAGTTACGTGTACTTATAGCGCTCCTGGGACTTTCACCACCACCGCTCTCCTCTTCTGTTATGCTATTCTTTACAATATTCCAACAGTGGATTCCGTTATTTCACTTCTCTAAAAGAAGAAAACCACAAAGTCACTACACAGAACATGGATCCCCGAGTTCATTCACATCTTTTCATTCTTTCCCTCTGATACATGTACACAGACACACACACGCATACCTACATTTTACCAGCATTTTCTTGTGACTTCTTGCTGAGCTCGAAATGTATACGTTATACCGGTCGATTTAGCAATTACACTCTTCTCTGCTTTTTCCGTCTTCCATCAAGAGACAAGATTGTGAAATGTATGAAAGTACGACATACATACTTGTGAAATTTTCAAGTTTATTAGGTGTACAACTTGTATAATATGCATACGACTACGGCAACAAGGTTGAAATATACACACAAATCTTAAGAAATACTCTCGGTCGGAAGAAAATAGCTAGCAAGCCTATTATTAAACGTACACCAGAAAAACAAGCGATGACACAACAACCAAGAGAAAAAAACGACAAGACTTTTCATGACACAGGGAGCGCATTCCGAGGTCGTCTACCGACGAGAGAGATGTATAATAATAAACCTATAATTTTACAGCAGCTCGCTGCTCCAGCGGTGTAAAAGTGTACGTGTCATATTCAACTTGAATGTAGTATTATTTTTCTGTATAGGAGTCTTCTTTATTGTTTTGTATTTTTCTTTTAAGATTTTCACCAGGCTGTAATGATGATGGTGGTGGTGATGTATTTTCTTCCCAGAAGCAAAAAAGAAAAGAAGAGGATGGCGACAGAAGAATGAAAAAAGATTGA
This sequence comes from Entomobrya cf. arborea Gr-Col-00668, assembly GCA_034699025.1. Taxonomy (NCBI): domain Eukaryota; kingdom Metazoa; phylum Arthropoda; class Collembola; order Entomobryomorpha; family Entomobryidae; genus Entomobrya; species Entomobrya cf. arborea Gr-Col-00668. The sequence goes on along the minus strand of JAQIWN010000629.1, from coordinate 27,703 downwards.
AATTCAAAGAAGTCACCTTTCTTTTCCCATAAAAAAATTTGTTTCTTCTTCTCTTTATGGCTGCAGGATGTCTTATTGCTACTCTGCTCTCTCACTCAAGTGTTGTTAAAATGTATTCCTCCTTCTGCTACTGTGAAAGAGGCTGAATGAAAGTGAACGTGACTTTTGCCGAATAATTTCAAAAGCTCGCAGCTCAGTTCAGTTCAATATACAAACAATCATGATGATAGTAGTATTCATATTGTTATCCTTTTTTCCATATGAACAGAACAAGATGAAGAGGAGGCATTGCCATTTACCCTATGATACTATGCGATGGTGTGGTATGGTGTATAAAGATGATGCTCATTCTATCTCCTGCGAAGAATTTGAATGACTAAAAAATGTACAATAGCAGCTTTACAAAATATGTGTTGGTAGTTTACCTTCATTTCCATATACAGTGATGAAGGTAGTATGAAAGTGAAGCTCTGTTAGTACATTTTTTCTCTCTAAGGCTCAATAACATTTACAGTTTTAGATTATTTGCCTTCTTTGTGCTTTTATATTTGTAGATTATGGCTATTATTATGCATTTGCAATTTATACAAGATCTTCTTTAATAGGAGGAGCACGCGGTTGTGCATATTTATTTACTTTTTTACAAGAAAGTACTACAGACAAGGTAGATTTTTATCTTTTTTTGTTCGTTTATTGTAATTCGTTTTCTCATTCTTGCCAAGTCTTATTGCTGAGAATTAACCATAAATACAAACGATTGCGACAGTTGAAAAATAAAGAACTGGTTTTTGTTTGGAGGAAAACAGTTTACATAGTCGAGTCACTATGTAGATTGTCGCAATTTATTTCCTGGAGTGAGACGATTAATGTTTGGAATACAGAAAAATGGGACAGAGAGAACGAGAATACGCGGCCATGATTATCTTAACCCTTTAATTGCATTGTCCCGGAAGGAAAAATTGAAAATCCTTTTCGACACAGTTTATATGCAAAACACGTTTTGTAGAGTAATAATAGTTTGAAATTAAACAATTTTTTGTGCAAATTTCCTCTCATTTTGCAAGATCATAAAAAGATACACATAGTAAGCGCTTCTAAGCGCAGGGCAGTTGTTATATTTTGAATTCTTAAAATTTATACATTGTAACTAACGAGCGATTTATAGTTGGAACATTACTCTCATGCTTTTAAATAAAAAATAGGAAGTGCACTTAGGCTTTGAACTTAAAGGCAGTACAAGGAAATTAAACTACGTTGACACAATTTAGTTCTTTTTCTTAAAGAACGTGCCCAATAAATTGTCTTCTTACTAGTCTTTTATCAGTTTCAATCGTCAATCATTTTATCCCTTTACGTATGACAATTTAATTGAAAAGGTAACGAAAGTCATTGTCGCGTAAACCCCGAATCACGTGTCCTTTTAGGTCATGGTGACTACACTGGGTCTGAAATCGGGGTCAAAGATTGCTAACAAACAAATGTCATACATTCGAATGTATTTTTCATTGCTAACAACAATGAAGATCATGGTTGTTAAATAAAGTCACATGTATTCAGCTGCGTCTTTATCGTTCTTACAGCAAGTTTATTTCCTTTGCTTAATGAGTTGATCTTAATGAGAAAGAATCATGCTGATCTTCAGTTCCTAGGTGGTACCAGCACAATTAATAAATAATTGGACGGAAGATAAATGTACCAGAATCTTATCACAATAATTTAAGAAAATGATTAATAACATAGTAACTCATCTTAAAACCTAAATTACTTGTTGGAAGTTTCAAACAATAAAATAAATTTTAAAGTAAACGGACTAGCAATCGGGGGTTCTGGGTGATCCACACAGTTTTTGGATGGGTTACTTTATCGCCTTGACTCCTAGTTTCTATACAACGCAAGCATGTTAGAAAAGTAAATGCATTTTTGGAAACAGCTCAAAAAATTAGAATTTTCTTTCTCAAATTAGCGTTATAACGGGTTTCCATTGATACAAAGTAACTCATATTTGATAGCATGGGCCTCATGCCCCTCTTGTTATTTTGTACCGCATTTCCTATCCATTTACTTTTTAACACATCTCTTCAAACAATACATGGTTAAAATGTTTGTACTGCTAAATTATTATTTTTTATAATAATACTTTTACATTTTTTAAATTTTGTATTCGTACTTGTGTGAATTTAATTTACATTTTGGATAGAACTTGTCAACTTGAGAAAGTATCAATAAATCCAAGTAAGAGTTCTCAAATTGATATATGGTGCAACGAAATTATATTGTATGCACTTAAATCGAGGTCACAAGTCAGACAGTTTCAAGCGTGTTTAACTCGTAAATACTTGCAAACTCGGACTGTAGTACTGGAAATAATAGACATACGCCATTATCCTTCGCGTTGTATTTTTTCAGAAAACAAAAAATTGGCTTCTGATCCTTTAGAAGGAATAATAGTTTACGTAGAAATATGAGTCGTCAACGAAAATTTCTAAATTACTTACCGTCACAGCGAAATATAGAGTAGAAGCCGTAGTTTTGTCGTTTATGGAATTGTAGTGAAATAAATGGACATGAAATTTTAAGAACATCCGGTGTCCAAGTTTAGGTTTGTATTAACTGCTACTATACAAGACCAAATATGCTCATTTCATGGTTTTGAGTTGTAAGTCATGGCTACATAAGTAGGTGCTCATAGTTCATCCTTTTCTGTCCTTGAAAACGAATTGGTATCGTGAAATAGCTCATGACTCATTGACGAACACGAAAAGCATACACTCAAGTTATCATACAATGCATTTCAAAAAATAAAAATTGGACAAGTAGTTTCAATTAGTAGATCAATTATGCTTTATTCCTAAGTATAGATAAAACCATTTCTTACAATGATTTTTAAAAAAATATTGTCATATATCCAAGTGATTAAGAGTTATGATTCTGACATAATATGAGTTAGTCCACTCACGTTGGAAATAGGGAATTCGGCATTTCAATAAAGTACAAGCACTGCTAGCTGAAAAATATGAAAACAAATAGTTTTTCTCATTTACCATGGGCAATGTTCCTTTTTGTTTGCCAATTGGCAGTAATTATCGCACTTCTTGCACTTCAAATTGACGGGAAAAAGTGCCCAGGACAGTGCATTCAAAATGTGACCGACTGCAATGAGAAAGGAGGCAAAGTTGCAGGATATTGTACGAATGAGTTAGCTTGCTGCGATTGTAAGACATTGATTTGGAAAGCCACTTCATAAAAAAACTTCCGGTATTTGAAATTGTTGACAGATGATTTAAAATGTTTTAGATTCATTTGCGGAATTGGGCACGTGTGGCTCTAAAATGTCCAACTTAACTAGCGCCACGTTTCTATCACCGGATTATCCTGAATATATTTCGGGAGATTTGATGTGCCAATTTGATTTTGTCCTACACGCGAATGCTACCGGTCTCATGTAAAATGTTATTACTATCACCATTTGCATCACGATTTCTGACTACATGATATTAATAAACCTTCAAAAAATATTTACAGCGTCGAGTACTCTGATATTTTTATGGACGGTCCTGGATTTTTAAAGGGTGGTCGCTGTGAGTCTGACATGTTTATTTTCAAGGGATTTCCTGATTGGACACCGCCAGTTCATTGTGGTAGCATGGTAAACTATTCAGGTATATTTACTGCATAATTTGCTTATAAACTCGTCCATTTAAAAAAAACAAGATTTTTTAATAATGCATATTTTTTTTAAGCTGTCATCGATTTAAACAATCAGCACACAAAGGGTATGACAACATTCACTATTCTTGCTCTCATGTCAAGTGACAAGTATCGTTGGAATATAAAAGTCTCACAACTTTACAAAAAACCTTTAAAACCAACCATTAGAATAGTACCAACCTCTGAATCATCACAAGAAGGAAGCAATGAAATAGAAGATGATAGTAATGAAAAGTCACCATCAGCTATTGATTTACCTGCCCAAAATATTGATATTGTTGATCAAATTTATGAGGAAACCGAAGAAGAAATGCATCGTATATTGCAATTAAGTTTGAGGCTAAAATCATACCAAAGTAAGGATAGCATGGTGTCAAGTTCCAATCAATATGATTTTCCATTAGAGGAACTCTTTGTTGTGAACGGGGATGACATAGAGATTTCCAAGGTTCCGTGGCAAGCAAGTCTGCGAAAGATGGTGTCACCTAGACTCGCAAGATTGTTAAAACTAAAAAACTGCAGTGTTACGGAAGGACTACATTTTTGTGGGGGATCAATTATATCGGAGATGCATATCTTATCTGCAGCTCATTGCTTTTTCTTTGGGTATGATTTAATTTTTATCTTCTAATTTTTCTGGCTTTGACCTACTTTCATATTGCCATTAAATCTAACGTAAATTCACATATACCTTTAGATACAAGTTTACCGAATGGGAACGAACCTCAACAATAAAAGTAGTTTTGGGCGATACCGATCTCTGTGATGAAGAAACGGAAGGCATCCAAGAATTTAAAGTTGAAAAAGTCTTCTACCACTACGCATACGATGATCGAGTACTTTTAAATGACATGGTAGTTATAAAACTTGACCGAAAAATCAAATTCACTAAGAAAGTTCAACCAATTAAAATGGCCGAGGAAGATATGGATTTCGAGCATGAAATTGGATTTGTCAGCGGCTGGGGCAAGACCAATCTTACAGCCACTGAACCAATAAGACCAGAACTACTGCAGTCTGCTGACGAAATGTTTATTGGAAATAGCACCGAATGCATAGAACAGGGCCTAAAGATATTTCCTGTACTTAAAGCTGAAACTCTTTTAAAATATCCGAAATATAGAGATGTTTTTAATTCATTGGTGTGCACATACACAAGGGACGGAAGTGTGGCAACACTTGTGGGACATGGAGATTCTGGAGGTCCATTAGTTGTTTTCACTACCGTTGAGACAATAGCCGAGGCAATTCCCAAGAAAATCAGAAAGGGTACGGGTCAGTCTAAAAAAAAGTTGGAGAAAATGGAGAAATCAACAAGGAAAAAGGAAGCACTGTTGGTGGGAGTGATTAGCTTCATGATTCGAGCAATAAAAGAAGATGATGTGCACGATGTTTCAAACTACGTGGACTTTTATCAAAGTGTACCGTATTATAGGAGATGGATAGATTTAGCAATGCAATAAGCTTACTAAATTATTAGGGCTTGGGCCATAGTTGTAATGATTCGATGCTTTAATTTGTTACAAAATAACTATTAAAATCAGTAGTTTAAAATATCATTAGGCAAATGCATTGTCTCTAAGTTTGAGTTTAAATAAAAGCATATTTGCATGCAAAAGCTGTAATTCATTTTAAAGACTATCATGTTTTATTTTCTTCGCGGACGTGACACCATAAAATACTATATGTAGTATGCATTGCCATTCTAAAGTTTATTGTTGCTTTATTTATGCCTTAGCAATTTTAATATGAACTCGACGATACACTTGCTACTTTTACTGAAACAGATCAGTGCTTTAAAAAATCCCATATACATTTTTTACGATTTGAAATGAGCATACGTGCTCCATAAAGTTGTGCTTAATATTTGGATTTGGAATGCATGTGTACTTATGTACATATATTTGGAACGAAATTAATTTAATGTGCCATTATCGTTTTCACCAAAAAAGTAATATTTTGTTCTACTTCCTCTCATGGAAGCATGTAAAAAACCTTTTATACCCGGTATTAAATTTTTATGAGTATGTTCCTCACAAAGCGCCCAAATTATGTGAAAATACAACTTGACCTAAATATCGAAAAGGGTTTTTTATTTATTTTTAAATATTCACATGGTTTACTGTTAAAAATCAGCGTTTCCTTTCTTCCTTTTCGCTTTAAATTTCCAGACATTTACATGTACATACCCACATGCACTCCAGATATGTATATTATGTAGTTAATATAATGTGCTACACGTACAAAACCAGCCAAAACCAACTCATTTCCCTACTATCATAATGGAAAGGATGTGGGCAATACTTATATGACTATGACTCGACTTACAATTATTGCAGACCCTTTTATTTGGCAAAACGAGAAAAATATATAAACATTAAAAGTAGAGGAAATGAACTATTTCCTGCCTCAATTACCCTTCCTCTCTCTCCCTGCTCACCATGTACAATATTCAAGGTTTCTCTTTGTTAATTTTAACATTATCTGCGTGTCTGTTGAAATGTCCACGGAAAAAAGTGAAAAGCTTTTCAAGGTATTTATACACACGTATTTTATATTACATTACATAACCCTCGTTTTTTTATCACCCTGTGTATGGAAATGACAATGCCAAAATGTATTCTTGCATCAAATGTTACATTCCAAGGGAAAGGGTTAAATTTATCCACTTCACTTTCGAACTACAATAGCACATTTATCTCAACAATGAAAATGAAAGGAACTGAAGCACTCTTATATGTACCACTACCTACCAATGTGTGTCTCAAGAGTTTGAAGTTTGAACGCAATAAAAATCGTATTAATAACGTTCACAAAGACCTGCAGCTCAAACTTCGTGTCTATTCCGTCACTCAAATTTCACCATGATAATGATAAAAGCGTACTTGAACGCTGTCAGCAGCGTAGTTTTGAAGGGCACTCCTCATCTCAACAAAAATTGCACCTGGGAAAAAGTACCGAAAACCCAAAAAATATATACTAAATATACGTTTACAGCTATTTTTATAATACATCACATAAGTGCTTGTTTTTAGTATATTATGTACGTATTTCAGGTCAACATAAAATACATTATTCTCTTGAAATAAAAACCAACTCAGATATTTCATAGCTTCAACACGCCAACACCACGCCATCCCATATTATCCTCTCCATATCACATGCATTCATTCAAATTTCGGGAACAAATGTCACGAAAAACGTCATGAAAGGGAAAACAGCAATATAAAATGGAAAACATCCAACAAAGCTAAAAAGCAGGCAGGCACACTCCCAACCAAAAAAGAAAGAATTTTCCCCAAAAAATTGTACCGACGAAACAAGTACTAAAATTGCAGGGCTGCTGTCTTTGTCGTGTCGTCCTTTCTAAATAAAGCATACACACTCATTCACAAACAGACATAACATGCAAATACGCCATACTACGAAAAAGGCATGGCATGTGACACATAAACCATTGGGAAAACTGTCCTATCAAAATTGCAATCTTTATACGAACGAAGCCCATTTTATTTCCTGCTGAAAAACCCTCTTACCAACACATCACATCCACCACCACCACCCAACTATCAACTTTAAATGCAAACCATATACAAAATAATGCAAACGAAAGCAGTGAAAGCAAAAAGAGACTATGAGAAAAAAGGGCGAGCCGAAAGAGAGAGAAAGGCAAGCAGTGGCGTAAAATACAATAAAGTATGCTGAGTTGCACACGACAATCTGATTTTGTATAAAGTTTGCTCTCTGCTGCCCGCTCCTTTCTGCCATGCCATCCTTTCACTACACTCAACTTTACTCCACACACCGACCTCATCCACCACCGTGTGTGGATTGGAGTGGAGTTTTGTGATGCGATATAGCTTGAAAGATTCCATCCGGTTTTGTTTTGTGTCCTCTTTTTCTTCTTCTTCTGGACCTTATGGACTTTTCTCCCTTTTTCTACGATACGATACGCATGTCTGCCTGACCTGCTGCTATGTTGCTCTGGTGGATATGGATTTTTTTGTTCTGTTGATATATTTTCTCTTTTTCTTGTTGATACTCTCGGCTGCTGTTTAGTGTTGTATTATTACTTGTTGTTGATGATACTTTTTGTACTACTGCTATTATGTATGTTGTACGTTGGCTTTTGTGGTGGACTTGGACTCTCAGAGTCTTTTTAACCTTTTTTTTCTACAAAGAAGAAGAATAACTTGTAGCCTGCTGCCTCCAGTCCTTTTTAATCTATGTTTTGGGTTGATCCCATTTTATGTCACAACGCAATGCAATAGCCATGTATACAGAAATACGGAGACATGTACAATGTGAAAATATTAATGATAGGATTAAATACAAGAAAAGCTATACGAATGTATTCGTGTTTGTGTAAAAATTTCTTTTCTGTTGCAATTCAACTCGAAGAGAAAAACAGAAAAGGAAATGACGACAGTTAAGATGACACGACAAATATTTCAAGCAAATTTAAGCGGAAAACCAAAAAAGGAAGAGAAAATAATCGGCTATCTTTGAATATACAGTATGGTATTTTTAGGGAAATGGGAATAAATATTAGTACCATTTTGTGATGCTATACATCAGCATGGCATTTTTTCTTAGATATCTCACCATCAAGATCGCAACGTTATAAACGATCGCAAATTTTCCTTATTTTTTGCGGAAGTTACAGCAAAAAATATACGATTTTCATGCAAATATTTTTTTACACGTCAACACCACAAAAAATCTAGTGTATTACCCAAAAAAACGATGTAGGAGATTATGCATACTTGCAAAAGCAAATGGCATAGAAGAGGATACTATGCAGATTGATCTTTAGCACATTTAAAAATTGCTTATGATGAGAAAAAAGGAGGCAGTGCGACACTTTCTTTGGTATATATGCTTGAGACAGACAAGTCATTGCTAAATTTTTGATCGAAAAGACATTTTCTTTGCTAACATCCTCGTTGTAGTAGTCATCATCATCATGAACAAAAAAAATCGATTCCACTTTTCGCTACTTCCATTGCATCTTTAAGAAAGAAAAAAATATAATGGAAATATAGATCACTATAAAGTTATTATGGTACTACTACCAGGTTTCTTTTTTGCTTTGTTTTTTTACCAAGAAAAAAATGACGTCTTCTCTTTTTTCCCTTCGATCGGTTCTAAAAGTGAAGTGACCTACAAGAAAAATATACAACCTAGGAAGAAGGCGGCAAAAAGTTGAGTGCTTTTTTTAAGACAAGAGGAAAATGAAAGAGGGAAACAGAGTTATCAGTACGATAATAATAGCAGAAGAGCAGAAGCAGAGCTTTCTTGGCCTGAAGCCACTTACATTCCGAACGATCCTTACAATATAGCTATGTAGACTAAAAAGCACTTATTATAGCACACAGCATAGCTCACCTACTAGTATTTCAAGTCAAAAAATTTCTTTCGCTTTAATAATGAATAGTGTAGAAAAAGTGTAGTGACTACTGACTGACTTTTTACGCAAGAGAACTAATCTTGTAGGTATTTAGTATGCAGTTTGAGTACTGCACTCTCTCTAGAAGAACAAGTAGACGAAGAAAAAGAGAAAGTTAAGAACTGACTAAGTATCAAGAATCTCAAAAAGAAGAAGACGAAGAAGGCTGCTAGGGAGTAATGCAAGCTGACTGACTGACTGAATGACTAAAATAAGAGAGAAGGAAAAGCTACTATAGGTTGGGTTGGTTGGGTAGGTACCTGTGTAATATTTTATTAGGGGAAATTTTTTGCTAAAAAGAAATACCGAATGGAGAATTTTCTGATGTTGTGCAAATTTTCGCATTGATTAGATTGTTAGCAGGAAGGAAAGATGTTGAGAAATAAGATACTTTTCCACTTTTATTCTATTGCAATTTTTAAAGATGTATAGAAAGCGGTGCGATGTGGAAATAAAAAATGATGATGATAATAATAGCACAGTCCTTTAGTCAAACTAAAAAACATATTTTTTTGGTGTAGATAAAGCCAAAGTGATACGAGAAGGAAAATACATTTTTCTTTCGAGCGAAAAAAGGAAACGAATAAATAGTACGAATGTGTACAAAGCTATTAGGAGGGATTGTTTTAAGCCTAGAAAAGTGTTTGGATTTTTCAAGGAGAAAAAAAAATAGAAAAAATATTCTCAGTAGAGTTTACACAGAAGGAAAAGACAAAAGAGATGGAAAATAGAAAAAAAGGAGCGAGTTGGAGTCGAGTGAGCGATGAGCTCAATAAGCCAGCTTTCTACTAAGCATTTTTCGGCTGGTTCGAGAAGGAGATGCGGTGAAGGTAAATCTAGAAAAATATTGTCTAAATTTTTTTCAACCAGTTATCCAGCTTTCTTCTTGTGTCTTTTTTTCGTTTCCTTTTAGTAAAAACCGCTTTTTACTGTCTTTTTGACTGGTTGTCTCCAAAATGTATTTATTCCAAAAGTACATTTGTACTTGGTAGGTAGATATCATATCATCATGTCATTCAACTTCCTTTTTTTACCCACTGTATTTACATACCATTTACTTCACATTGTCGAATGTAAACTAAAAGTATTGTAGTCTACAGCCTTTTTTCAGTATTCTAATATGCGTTCCTAATATACTCATAACTTTCTTGTGAGATTTTCTCTCTCTCTTACTTTATGTTATGCTTATGTGATGTGTGTGTGTGTGGATTTGGTTTTGTGGCTTTTATAAGTATTAAAAAAAGAATATTTTCGCTTTATTTGCATATGAAATGCTAGCTTTTTATTCGTTCGTGTAAATCAAAGAAGAATCTGGATCCTATTTTTTCTACGTTTAAGACGGTTTTTTATTGTGAGTAGGCAGGCGTATCTGCGTCAATGATAAATCGTTTTCCAGATTTAACCGTCATTTTTCTTATTGCTTAGTGTTCGGTTTGGCTGAGAAAGAAAGCTTCGTCATGTTTACCTGTGGTGAAATTTATACATATTATATATCTTGTATGTATGTATAAATATCTTTTAGTGTTTCTTAAGAATCAGTCAACCAAGTTATGTGAGATTTTTTATAAGGAACTGGATCGGATTTGCATGAGAAAAGAATTTTTTGTGACAATGCTTCAACTTGTTTACATTTTACTTAACTGATATATAAAAAGAATATTTTACAGTCATGTTTGTGGTTTTGCTACTTTTTACGGCTGTAAAGAAATATTATTCTTTTAAGAAAAATGCATTATTTAAAAGAATTTTAATACCTCGAGTCTTGTTTGATTTCTAAATTTCCTATTTAAAGACTGAAGGATTATTTTTAATGGCATCTTGATAGAAAATGAATGCATGAAAACAACGACTACATGTATGCATTTTTTGCGGAGTCAAAATGTAAAAACCAAATTATTTTAATCTTAATATTAAATTATTTTATAGCTATAAGGTAGTTTTCAAAAGAAAGCTGGGAATTTTGACTGTATTTAACATCTAAAATACAATATGATTGCATTACACCAACCTTCCATTTCCATCGAAGGTCAAGTTGAAGGACCTACAAAAATACGCAGTTTGCATGCAAGTGCATAAATAAGTACACTTCTACTTATTTTTCATTCTCATCTTACACCATAATCACCACTACCCCACCGCACCGCCAGCAAAACAGAAGCCTAAAAAAGCATCCAAGAAATAACATGATTTCTCTTTTTAAATTTTTTTTATATACCCTACTTTTTTTAGTTGGGGCGCTTGCACTCCTGGTTCTCTGGGTTTTCCACTCAAGTCTCTCTCGCAATTATGAAACATAATAGCAATTTGCAATTAGATTACTTCTTTCCACTTTCACCACTTTAAAAACATGGCTTGCTCCACTGTTTTGTAGGCAGCAGTGGAAATGTAGCTGGTGAACATGAAATATTTTCTATAATATCCTTTGATCATAATACCACGAGAAACTTTACTAGAAAAATATACCTACGTCCAATCCAAAAATCTAATATATACCCATTACCCACCATGAAAGTATGTATGCATGCAACAAACGTGAATAAAATGAGGCTTCAATGTATACACTGTTGAGCTGAGTGGAGTAACGATAAATGCTAAAACTTTCTCTTGTCTTTGTGTAGGTAACGCCGGAGAGAGAACAAAAAGTGCATAAAAACAAGGATAAAATGAAATTCCTGCCGTTTCCTTCTTTTTATTTCCTTGTTCTCACTTCTCACCATCCCATCTAACAGTCATGTGTACAAACCATAAATGAACGAAGGGGGAAAAGGGGATCAACACTACCATACATATTTACTCTATATCCACCAACCACTTATATAACTATCCATATTATTTCCTTGTCTTTTACACTTTTGTTGTTTTTCTTCCTAGTAAAAAGAAAAGAGAGGGAGGCTGTTGTGCTGTAAAATCTACCGCAACAGTGGCAGCCAGCCGGTCGCCATCTCCGACACCACCGCCACCAAAAAAAGAAAACCCATCATCAGGGCATTGTATTCCTTTTCTCTTTTTCTCAACTTTCTCATTTATTTCAATACAACTACCATCACACCTTACACGGCCATGGCCTTTTTTCGGTTTACATGAAAATATGCTACATTATCGTCATCATCATCGTCATCATCACATCAGAAATTAGAGAAAGGTACGATATAAGTAGTATGCGTAGTTTATTGTGTTATTTTGTTGGTGTTCTGCATCTGCTTATACCTAAAAACAAGCTGGCTGCTTTCTTCCTTTCATCTAATTTTCTAGAGGAATGTGACTGCAAGCTGCACTGTGAGAAAAAATAAAATGCTGCCTCCCACGATGACTTTTCTTTTTTAGATCTTTCTGAGAAAATAGCATATAAAAAGAAGTATTTTGAAATAATTTATGTATATTATCAACCTTATATAATATTTTTACTACCAAAACTTATTATTTTTAGCAATAATGTACAAAATTGGAATACTAAAAATTGGCAAAAAGTAAAATCAAAACTGGAAAGAAGAAAATAATCAATGTAAATTCTTTCATTTCCTTTTTTGTTCCCAGCTGTGCAAATAATTTTTTGGCTGGTAAACTTTAATACAATTCAAATGAAATGGACTCAATGAACTGCGGTTTTATTTAAAATGAGCCATGAGCCAGTGGGTTTTTGTTGTGTCTGGTGAAGTGCTTTGGTAAAAGAAATAGTACACAATAATATGGGGTTATATTGTAGTTGGTTTTACATAAAGATGTTCAATCATAATAGTAATATTGTATAATGGGATGAAGATGTTGTACACGAGCCAACATAAAAAAGCCAAGAAAGTTCCTTTCTTTTTTAGGATAAAAAGGCACGAAGATCAACGACCAACTGGGTTAATAGACCATAGGATATTTAAAGAACGAAAAAAGATGAGATAGGAGAAGGACAGCGGGTAGATGACTTGAGCCAGAGAGAAGGAGCGAGCAAAGTAGTAAGAATGGGTAAAAAGTAATTTAAGATTATTTGATATGGAGGAGAAAACCATGTAAGTGCATTTGACTGTGTATAAAAAAGCTCTTTGTAGTTTCAGCCAAATCAGCATTTTGCCAAAGTAATTCATGCATGCATCATACATGCGTGTGGGTAAGATTGCTGGGAGTGCACATCACATCACATATGTACGCATCCCATACCATCATGGACCAGCAGCAACCAAACCAGTCAAATCCCCAACGAACCACTAAACCTATTATAAAGAGAGCTGTGTAAGCGTTTATTCTCGGATGATATTCATATGCAAGTATTATAGTGGTAGTAGAGTAATACGGTATGTTTTCTTTTGGCAAGTATCTTCTGTGTGAAGCAGTTTATTGGAGGGAGAAAGTGCTTTCAGTGACTATCGGATGGGAACATTTTGGTGTATCGTTATCTTATAACCAAAGTAAGAACAGTTACGCACAATTGTCAAATCATTTATTATGTATTCTAGAGAAATAATGCGTGTGGTTGTATTATTAACGTAACGTAAAGTTATCCACTGTGAGTTTAAAAATACAGGGATGCGAAAGAGGCAAAGATGGAATATGGTACGATTTTAGTGACATATCAAATTTTCTAAAGTTATTACTAATGAGTACTCGAAGTTTGTTGTTTCTAATGCAACTTCTAAAGAGTCTGTGTCATGAACGTCCTTCAACCAGATTTTTTGGATTGAGCCATGGATTGACAAAAAGGTCAATCCAAAATCCAAGCTGTAAATATTCATGGTGACGGCGTACTAAAATGAACCCATAATTCATAGAGGTCTGTTATTTGTTATTATGGGGCCATCTTAGTACGCCGTCACCATGAATATTTACATCTTGGATTTTGGATTGACTTTTTTGTCAATCCATGGCTCAATCCAAAAAATCTGGTTGAAGAGCGCTCATGACACAGACTCTTTAGAAGTTGCATTAGAAACAACAAACTTCGAGTACTCATTAGTTATTACTATAAAACAGGTTTTCACTCATCCAGAGGTACCAAGATAATTATCGTACTATAAAAACTAAAAATACACTCAAATAATTGGTGATTTAATTGTAACATAACTACCCTGTAAACGGGAAGGCATCTACTCTGTTTGATTACTTTGAAAACTTTCAACTTTGCGATTTTAGTTTAAATTGAAATGTAACTTCAACACTGAAACTGAAAACGTTGGATTCAAATTTTGCTTTAGTCCCGTAAACCACAGATTGCTAGGGTTGAAATCAAAATGCCAAATGAAAAGTAGAGTAGGACAACAAACAACAAGGAAAGATTAAACTTTTGATAGTGCATGTAACTGATTTGGTTTTCTTTGTGGTATTGCATTTCATTTATGTAGATCCCATAATCACCATGTTTTACTTATCTAGTATTTTGCATATCTGATAATAGGGTTATAAAACACATTGAGTTTGTGAATTGAAATTTGAGTAAAACCGCAATATCTGCTTCGAAGTTTTCCCTTACAATAAAGACCTGCAAAAATGCTACAGAAGAATATGTTGTACGTAACCAGATATGCCAGTTTACAACGCAAAAAGTAGTAATTCGCAAGTAACCGAAGCCACAAAAACGAATGAAGTCAGAGAAAAAAAAACGCCATAGCTGCTTTTTGAAGTTATAGCTTTTCTGCTGTTCAATTTGAAATTTAGGCTGCGTACACGATGGATGAAAATCTCGGAGAATTAGAAAGTAGTTTAAATTACTAAAAAAGGCACGCTAGTTGGACAAAGTTCAAGCTTTGAATTTGTATCCGATATTTGTATTTTTACTTAGGAATTGAATGTAGGCTTATAACCTTGCAGTGGATTTTCTTGAAACTCTAAATACTTTTTTTTTTAATAAACTAACTTGAAATTGATGAAAGCGTATTTTTCATTAAAGTTAAAGCATAATGAACAGTAAGAAATAAATTAGTTGTAATTATGAGCAACTCACAAATACGAATCCATAATCCATCTATTTTGTAAAATATAAAAGGTATAATAGTTTATTTCATTAAAATTTTAAATTAATTTGTACAGCAGATTCGCAGCCTATGGATTATGTTAATGTAACTGTTGAAAGCACTAGTGCACACATCAAGATAGAGAAACATATTATTTTCAGTTTCATTACACTAGTACAGTCCCGCTTAGAAAGCTGGATGCAAGGTAGAAGGTAGATTGATGCTGGGCTAATTTAGCTCTGGTAATTACAATAAATGTTTAAAATTGAAAACAATAATTTTTGTTTTGCAAATGTTCAATTAATTGTGAAAAATCATGGTGGTGATCATAAAAGAAAGCAGGATTCTAAAGTATCTCTTGCAGAGAAATTGTCAAAATAGTCTTACAATATTAACCTCAAATTGGATCAATACTTTCTTTTCTTCGTAATTCCTTCACTCTTACAGCGCGACAACATGATTAATTTACTATTCTACAGACGATGAGCACGATGAGCTCATCACTAAAAGTCTCTTACTTCCTCCTCCTGCGGAAGATGATTAAGAAGAATGCTTATTTTCACAGCCAAGAAATAATGATAGTCCGTTCATCAAACCAAGCCACCACAAGCAATACGGAAGGAAAGGCGAGAAAAGTTGCTGTGGTGAAATGATCTTTGCTTCTACGAAACCATCTGTGGTTCTTATACATTTTGACATATTTGCAGAATTCTTACAGCGACATGACTTGTGATGATGAGATGGGGAATTCTTTTTTTCTCCCTTCCAGAAATATGATTACCCATCAACTAGAGTGTACTATACTACGTTTCGTGTGCTTTACTAAAACTCATCGGACCTAAGTAAAAAGTTGATGATGAAGCTACTTTTCAAAAACAATTTCAGAAATTAGCCAGCATTTTTCATTATGACGGGAGAAGCTCTTACGTAGCAACTCATTCTGAAAAATATCAAATGGGATAGCCAATGATTAACTCAAAGAGAGAAGTGTAAATTACTCTACTGACAATACAAGAAGAAAAGACAAAGGTATAAATTACAGGGGAAAAAAGTTTGATGGGATATAAGAACCAAGTAGAAAATGAAGACATGATGAATGTAGACTTTTGGAGTATATTTATTTATGATGGCTATTTCTCTTTCAGTTCAGAACAACCCAAGAGCCAAACCACACCAGAAGCTATCTTATTTCATGATGATGAAGTCCATAAAAAGGAGAGCATTACAAATTGCTCGTTTAGGTAACAAATTGAGAAGATATGGACAATCAGGAAATTAGCAATTACAGCTTAAAAGCTTGCTCATCAGTTTTATCCGCAAACTCATTTACTGTCATGCCTCCATTTTGGTATTCTCTAAGGAATTTTTTAACAGGTTTTCTTTATTCCTTTTGAACTTTTTTTGGGATGTAAAACCCCGATTTTTGTCGATAGCTGTAAAATAACAGATTAAAGGGTTTCTATAGGTAAAGGTTTTTTGGCAAATGGTTCGCATTTTGGTCTCTTAAGTGCAGTAGTAAATTTAGCTGTCTACTCAGCAGCAATTGAAACGATTTTTTCTCAAATCGTATTCTATTTACTTCTAAAAAGCTCTATTTCTATATTCCATTAGGCGTAAATTAGAAAATGATCCAAATGAAAAGTACTTTGGAATGTAATAATTTTCTTTTACAAGATGAGCAACATCAGTAAAATACGTTATTTTGTAACTGATCATCTATCTCATTTGTGCAATGAAGTCTAATAATTTTTCTAACCAATAGTGAATAGGTCTACTCAATGATTTTCCTATTTATGTTCGGCTAATAGCCTTGAATTTTGGAGTGGATTTATGGACTGAATGTAAAATACTAATATGCAGTCCAGTGCAGTGGACTTTCACCTTTGCAAAATGAGGTGCGTGCACTACATTCGGTTGTTTTAAATAAAAAATCATAAAGCCACTTCAATGTTTTCTCTTGAATCTCGACAATCTCAATGTTTATTTAATTTTATACGGAAACCCAAAATTGAGATAGAAAAACATGTGAACATAAAATCGATACGCTGTGGGTGCATCCAATTCTCTTCTACATGTTGCTACTACGCTGGAGAATCAGATCTGCACAGATTTTTGTTGGTTTTGTAAATTTATGAGTTTGTATTATTCAATTAAATCAGACTCCATACTGTAGGAAGTTCCCAATTCAGCTCCACAGGCATCCGAACCGAATCTCTGGAACAACATGACAGTATACAGCCCCTTGGATGTCTCTACTAAAAATAAACACCAAACCAGGACCACGCCAGACAATATCTCCAAAAGTGATGCACTTTTTACCGTTAAACTTGGAAAAAGTTAAAACCACCACTACTGTGAAAAGCCAGCAAACACTCGGAAAGGAAAGAGTAACAAGCAACAGTGAAACAGCAAACAAGCAGAACAGGGAACAACTACTACACCACGAATTCATGAAGCTTAACTCACGACAGCATCTTGTATGGCACAAACCAAAAACAATGGCTACAAATATTTTGTCTTGTCAAGTCATAATCACAAAATATATACCAATTCCCCGTACTTGCAATCACAACCAACAAAGTTGATATTTTTCATTTATCATGCCTGACTTTCACTTGACAACTCCTACGCTTACATGAAACAAACTTCTTAGATACAGCTCAGCAACAACAGCCTATTTTCAAATACTTCTAAATCTTATTTATAGTTTTTGGTTGTTGCTTTGGAAGACCGTTTTTTAGACACATTACAAGATGAAAATACTTCAAAAAACGAAGTTGATATAATATCCATACTTTCATTGAAGAAACGTCTGGAATCTGGATCAGCTTTTAATAAATCATATTTCAGATATATTATAATGTATAAGACATCTGAAGTTATCTGTATTTTAGGTTTGCACCAAGAATGGAAATGAAATGTTAAGTGTACTCTAATTTTTGAAATTCCATTAACATCTTTGGAAAATTGGAGCATAATTGTTGAAATAAATCGAGACAAATCTGCTTTAGCTTTACAATATTTTGTAAGAAAAAGGAAGGTAAAGATCGTTTTGGTTAATTTTTTGTGGCAATTGAAAATTAGTGTTATGTAAACAATTGAGAAGCTGAATTCAATAATAACGGTTAGATCCGTTGTCAAGCATGATTTTTCAAAAGTTGAAAACGATTTATCAAATCAGCAAGGAAATTAGCCAAATTGTTGAACATTTATATTATTTCAAGACGGACAAACTTTGATTATCGTAGTCAGAAATTAAAAAATCATGGTGACATAAAAATAAAAAACCGTATCCGTTGTTCTTGCATTCATGCTCTCGATTCTAACCTTGATTATAATAAAAATGTGTTCATATATACATATTCAAATGAAACGTATGTTGATGAAGTTTAGTTGTTGTTCCTGAAGTTAATCATAATTTAAACGAAATTGTTAGCAGTTAAAAATATCAGCTGAAACTATACTTGCGAATTGAATTGAATTTGAAACGCCAAAATAAAATGTTGATCTTATGATATAATATGGACCTGTATAAGATATTATAGTTTGGTTTTGCAAATTGCCTTCAGATGTGAAATCTCGGGCCCGTCCGTTTCCCACAATCCTCGTTTCCCACAATTTTCAAGAGAAAGCTTTCGCATCGAATTAAGTGTGTATTCAATGTGAAAGTATCAGAGAATCCAACTTTTGCACCATTTACTTTTTATGTTTTTGCATAAAACGATAATTTTGTTGATTTTATTTAGGTTAGATTAAGTGAGGTTTAAAAAATACGTTAAAATCAAGGTTTTTGTGATACTTTCGCGAGAAAGCTTTCGCACGGAAATTGTGGAAAACGGGGATTGTGGGAAACGAGGATTGTTGGAAACTACCGGAGATCGTGAAAACTATCCTTGTAATTGAAAAACTGTATTTGGTCCAATGTCGTCAACTAAGAAGTGGTTTTTGGCTATGTCGTTTTTGAAAATAATTTTTTGATTAGGTGACGTCGGTTAATTGTCGTTTTGGCGAAGTGACGCTCCACCATAATTTTGAATTCGATAATTTTCAAATCAATGAACTGGATTGAAGATCAGTTCTAATGGTCTGATCCACAATTTTGTTTTCAATTGTAATGGTACTATAGAAATTTAATCAAAATTAAAAGTGGGTAAAACAGACTTAAAAGCAATTAAATTCTTTAATTATCACTTTTATGTATTTTGTACTAAGCAATAGCTGCAACAAAATCTTTTAAATTAAGTTTACGTCCAGGAAAAAATGACTATCGTAGTATCCATTTAAAATTGTGAAAAATCGAAAATGAAATATCGAAACTCTTTGCACTTTTGTCCATATTAAAACTAAATTTTGTAAGAAAACAGTGTTTCCTAGTAATTTTATTTTCTAGTCCCTGAGACAAAGCATAGTGCACAAAAATCATCGTATATTTGTCGAAATAAATAAAATAAGTAAATATTTACCCGTACAATAGCAAAAAGTTACTGGATTAACAAAAATCTCAAATCAAACCAGGAAAATAATTATATTGACAACACCTACATAAAATATAACCATGTCAACACCTCATGTGATCCTATTTCCGAAATAAACGACCCATTAAAGACGCTGTAGTAAACTAATCCAGTATCCACATCCAGCCAGTCTAATCAGGTCATATTTTTATTAGTTAAAAGTCTGTTTCAGTAAACATTATCATGAAATGTATCAATATCAATTTTTGTTTTGTTATGAGTAATCGTATCCATTTTCTATTGAGTTCCAATTTCCCAAATAGGATATTTGGCAGTTACACAATAAAAAGACAAAACATTAAACAGAAAGATATTGGAAGAATACATGACAAAAAATACTACATGGTCATTCGACAAGAATAAAATGTGTAGTTAAACTGAAGAAAAATTCTGAAATAAACAAGGAAACCAGCAGGCGGCGACATTACAAAAAGAAATCACAGAGAGTCGTGGCCCAAGCACAAACATACAAAATTTAATTACATTTTGTATCATCTCGTATTATCATTACTCACTTTACTTTGCTTTCTTCTTCCACTTGTCTTCTAGCGTTTCTTGGTAAACTGTAAATGATACAAGAGAAAAAGGATAAGAAAGAGAAAAAAATAGCAATAAGAAAGTAAAATATGAGAGATGAGATCACAGGAATTGTATCAGATGTGAAAGTAATGATTATCATCGTTATTTAATGATGATATATGTACAAGCGGTCACAAAGCAGCTTGCTCTTGGCGATGCCCTCAACAACCGAGATAACTATAAGATAAAAGGGGAAAAGCTTACAAAATTGCTATATATTTTTCTTAGAACGACAATAAACAAGAGGGAGGGTAAAAAAAATAAACAGAAAATAGTACATCAACAACAATAACGACAGTTAAGCAACAAGATCCCTCCATACCCTCCGCATCTTCTAAGAATTATTATCTTGGCAACAATTTTTTTCTGTCGTGTTTTCTGAAAGATGACCCTTTTATTTATTTGATCTATGGAATCTGTATGGCTTCTATTTTGTACTGTTTTTAACATGAACTTGTGTGGTTCGGATTTCTTTTGCGTATTTTTTAACGTTTTTGAAAAACAACGCGAGAGTTATAATTTTAGGGATGTATACGATTCGATTATATTTTTCTCTGAACTAACAACCGACTTAGACATTTGAGACGTTCTTGACATTTTAACACTGATTGTAGCAAGCGTGTAAACAAATTTAAGATAGGGTTCTGCTACGAACTACGTCGTAGTCAAATCATCACACTTTGTCTAATTATAAATATCTCTACATTGATTTTTTGCCTAAATGATGGGGTAGTCAAGATTTAAATATTAAATCGTTATATTTTGTCCAGGTTTGTTTGTCATTTCATTACAGTTACATTAGTTACATTGACGTAAATTAATTATCTGTAATGGGTTGCCGAAGCGAAGGGTGGTTGTTATGAAGTACCATAAGAGGTTTTAAATTAATGAAATGGAAAAGCACTTTAGTGAAAACTGTATGGTGCAACTTCAACGAACGCTGAATGAACCTGTAGCTCATCATGAAAACTCTCATCGAAAATTAATTACTAAGGTAAAAGGGTTCATTTGGAATTTTATAATGCAAACTGTGGTATTTTTTGTTAATATTTTAGCACTGAATGTTCTTAATGCACAATATTTGAAAACATCGGTTTCATACTCGAGAGTTAGTTTTGAAGGACGTTGTACTTTAAAAGACTTACGACATTACTTACTCACCCAAGGGAATGGGTCCATTTCCGTGAGCGTTCATATATTTTGTATGCATCAAGAGACTATGTAAATTTAAATAGATGTGACGT
This sequence comes from Entomobrya cf. arborea Gr-Col-00668, assembly GCA_034699025.1. Taxonomy (NCBI): domain Eukaryota; kingdom Metazoa; phylum Arthropoda; class Collembola; order Entomobryomorpha; family Entomobryidae; genus Entomobrya; species Entomobrya cf. arborea Gr-Col-00668. The sequence continues at coordinate 6,276 of JAQIWN010000629.1, read as the reverse complement.
GACAAGGTTTATTTTTTTTCCAAAAATGCCAAAAAATGGTAATTGAATGGGTAGTTACTTTACCTCAATAGAAACGATTGACCGTTTCCACTCATAATTTTTGGTTATGCGCGGCATTTTTCTGATGTGTTTTAAGTTTTCATTATATGAAAACAAATGTATATTAAGAATTAATTAACCAACATATGTGAAAGTCCCAAATATGTAACTGTGAAGACAAATGTTTTTAATTTAATTCGTAATAGTCAACATATCAAACCTAATACACTAATTACTTTAATTATACTATACTAATCTTTAAAATTATATTTGCTAAGCAGTTGAGAAACCTATTTATATTTTCTAAGAAATATTTTTACTTTATTATAAAGAGGGAACACACTCGTACGAAAACTAAACTCATAAAATATTAATAATTTAAGAAAAATAAGTAATTTGTAGTAAGTTCTTTTTCAGATTTGATTTTCAGTAGTGCCGTTTTCCATGACAAAGAATAAAGAGCAATTCATTTTGCCTAAACGAACAATTTTCATGATGGATCTTGTTACTTGATGAAAGTTATTTCATGTTGTTTTGTATCGTTTCAGAAGAATTGTACCAGAAATTTAAGTCGACGTTCTTGAAGAGTTCACTACAACGTTCGGCATGGTAAAATTTTGAAATTGAATTTGGAATATATTTTTGAATGGAAATGCACGCAAGAACTTAGGGCAGTAACTTAAACTTTCAAATATCCATTATTGATAACCAATGTTGTATATCATGCAGATTAGTACGCGGAATTGGAATTTCGAATACATAGGAATAATATTTTAGTTTCTTTTTGCTACCTTTTGTAAAATGTTTAAAAAGTCTCTTACACAAGCTTTATTTCCATCTTTTGTAAATTAAAAAATATATTGAACCAGTATATTTTTTCAAATTTTAATAAATTTTACTTCGAAAAAAACTGGACAACTGTGGGAACGAAAAAATGATAAAATTGAACGAATATGGAAATAAAAAAGATGAAGTAGTACGGTTCGATTTCGATACATCGTTTCTACCAAGAGGGGTATTTTTCATTCCAATTTAAAAATACAATGAATGGAACTATGATTGTTTCCAAGTTTATTCCTATTTTGCATAAATATCTTCTATAATTTAACTGGGAGCTTTTACAGTTTCAGTTGGATACATTCATGGGTAGTTGTCAAATACTTTTAAAGCAACCAAACCCAAGTAAAAGGATAATGATGCTATATATAATCTTCGCCATTCCAAAACCGGCTAGATAAACGCTAAAATGTTAACTTTTATCTTGAATTTTTATGATAGTATCAAAGGCGAGACGGATAGAAGCAAAGGCTAGTTTTCGAATTGGTTTGATGCAAAGACGAAAAATGTGCAGCAATAAAACAAATTTTCCCATCCGCCTCGAAACCCAGCCTTCCCGAAAAATTAAGTTTAACAAACTAACATAAGGGTAACAAACAAATGCGTAGTCATTTTACGCAACATCAGAGTACCTTTTATTTTCATTCAAGCTTTTTTTGGTAATGATATGATATTATAAGCAAACAATCCTGTAAAGCATATTTTTTTTAAATTTCTCTTTGAAAGCATTGCAGAACATGTTCACAGATCGACGAACTACATCCCCGTAATATACAAACTTGTAAATAATCCTTTCAAAAGAAAATGAGGTGCATTTTATATTGTACATCATAAAGAGATGCCGACAGGGAAACTGTAAAGCTCATTGCAGCAGTACAAGTGAAACAGAAATACATACGTACATATAAAAATAAATTGCACTTAAGTTTCTTATTATATTCCTAAGTTAGTAGGGCACGGGTGTGCTTTTTGGTAAGCTTTATTGAGTGATATATTACATGAGTTTTTATTTGGATGCGTATTTTCTTCTTTTTATAGACGGGTGGAAGTACGGTTCCATAAAAATGAATAGAAGTAATAAACTAAAGAAAATAATACATGAAGATGAGGGAGATATTTATCCCCGTTTCAGCATCACCCGCTTTTCCCCTTTACGTTTACAATTTTACTTTATTCACATGGACATAATGTAGTATTGATGATGACTGAAATTATTATCAAGTAAAACTGGCTTAAGAAAACTGTCCAGTCTGTTTTGCGTTTGTAAGCACTGAAACATAAATTATTGATAAAGGTGACAATATTTACGTTTACAGAATTGCTGCCTGTTGATTCATACAACAAAGATTATTTATGATAATTACAAAAAATTATACTTTATCGTAAAAATAGTTTTGGTGGAAACAAATAAAAATTATTTTCAAAGTAATTCTGAATAATATGTTATGAGAATTATACTTCAGATCCAGTAAAAGGCAGTGGGTACTATTTGAATCATTTTGTAAATATGAAGATTTTGAAGCCAAACTTTTTATTATCTAGTTTCCTGAATTTAAATCGTAAGATTAGATGACGGGGTCGGGTCATATTCACTTTTAGTCATAGGAAGATGAATATATACATTCGATGGAGTCTTCATCAAAATGAAAATAATCTCTGACTTCAATTGGAAACTTAATGGACTAGCTGATAGAGATTTTATTAAAGCTTCAAGACGTGTAAAACTGATACGCGCTGGTGTAAAAAGTTTCATTAAATTTAATAAATTGCACCTAACATTATCTGCATTCATAAATTATTAGAAAAATGCAAGTGTAAAGCGTATCACATATAATCAATAATATTTATGAAAAACGAAAAATCATAAATTATGAAGAAAATGGACAACAGCACAATATGAAATACAAAAAAAAACTCTTTTAAAACTGCTATCAGTGACCCCCCAAAGCAATTCTCTGGAAAGTCTGAAAATACCAAAACATTTACAATTATCCTTCAAACAAAAATCAGAAAAGTTCAGTTAAACGTACTTTTTCAGAGTCATAATTTCAGATAAAACACTTCCATTTGAGTTCGATTCCCTGTCTTCAAATGTGTATGCAGGAAACATTATTTATATGATATATCTTTCGGTGTATAATAGAACGCTTTCAAATATAAGTATTACTCATTTGATACTGGTAATGAATTTATGATTCCATAACATAAATGTAATAAAAAAATTATTAACAGAAGAACATGATTGATTGTGACAAGTGTCAAAGTTAATTGTTGTCTTTTTGTTTTATGAATCAAACAATAAGAGAAATTTTCATTTATAAATGCATCTCTTAGTGGAAAAAAATAAAGCTGGTTCTACATGTAATATTGATACAGCTAGTTACTTAGCGTAAGAAATATGACAACTGGGCTATTACACTGTCCCTCTGGTTTGCTTTTATTCTGATTCCAATTCGCAATAACAACAGAAATCTGAAACAGAAGCAAAGCATTTAACTCTAAAAAACCTTGTATCACAAAAATAAAAGATGATCCTTCAGAAAACAGACGGTGGAAAATAGTTACCAACGCCCCTGTTACTAAACTGTCGTTACTACTGTTGATGTCATTTCTCCGTTGTGCTTTCTCTCGTCGTTCTTGTATAGTGTCTTTCATAAATGGTTTCTCGACAAATGGCCAGTTTATCTGTTTTTCACATTTCAAACGACGTTTGTCGCTGTGGTGTTACATTGCTAAATGATCACGATGGCCTGCTTTAAGGTGACTGCTTGTTATATCATCATTACGGAAGCATACTAATGGGAATCATCACAATCATCGCTACAACATATGACACAGTTTTTATATATGTTCATATTTCCGTACTTTATTGCAATTTTTCAACTTTCATCATTTTTCGAGTCATTACACTGCAGTCAACTGGAACGAGAAAAAATTAATGAACATGAATGAATGAAATGTAATTCATTATTACGTTGAGAATGCAATCAAATTTCTATTTTGTTGCTACTTTCTTTTTTTGCTGACTATTGATTTTGAAATGAAATGAAGCCTACCAATACACATTTTGTTATTGAAACATCGTTTATCGAAATATCGTACTTCTTGACTAGATAAATTTTTTTTATTGATGTATCATATTCTTCATAGCAACAATTTCTTCCGCAGGTACTTTTGACGTCATATTATTGATTCAGACTAGTAGTACGTCAATTCCACTGAACTTCTAGCTTTGAAGTTATCATTTATAGCATCTTTGTTGTGCCTCACAAGTCATTCAACTAGTTTGATCATTTTTAAAGTAACAATTTTAAAAACAATCAGTTGTACTCGTCATATTTTTACTATTTCATTTATCTGCTACTTATTTCAATCTAATGTTAGCATATTGCTGTAAATAACAGCAAAAATGAAATTATAGAAGCTGAAATCACTCCAAAATCATTTTGTAACAGCTCAGATTCTGAGCCTCAGAACTTTAAGAAAGAGCGTCGTTTGCTTTATTCTTGACAATACTGTGATTTTATGGCATGTAGGGCAAGTTTTATTTTATTACCATCATTCCAATTTTGACTTTTCGCGATGTTATTGTTTACCCTACATCATATCTTCGATTATCGAGTAGTCATTTAACAATTTTTTTGTTGTTTTTCGACATTTTCATCTCAATGTCTTGGGAAATGCATTAATCATGAATGCTTACTGACGAAAGTGGAACAATTTTTTTTCTGAAAGTGTGAAAAGTAATAATTTTGTTGCTGGATAAACTTTGTGTAAGATACATTTTCATCTGAATAAATAAATAAGTAAATGAATGGGCATACCGAACAGTGGAAACTAAAAACAAAAATACAATAAAAAATATTCCTAATGCATTTTACTAGCATGTTGGCATTCTTCTACGTATATATTTCTTGTAAGTCAAATATGTTATATGCTTGATAGGTTGTGACCGTGTCAATTTTTTGCCTCGAAGCGAAAAAGTGAAATCCACGTATGCTATTTTCTTCTTGTTTACGAATTTGTGGCAGTCAAAAGAAAGAATACATGTGCACATGCAAAAATTCTACGAAACCAATATAATAAACTGACGACCAACGTGTAAAGTCATAATAAATTAAAAATTTCACTTCCAAATTCCTTTTTATTTTGCTTCCACAGTGAAGTAGTTGCATTTTCGCATAGCTTCAAAATTCAATCGCTAGTTCAATGCTTACATACACAAAAACCTGCAGCGGTTCAGATAACTACAAGGTTATACACATAACAATTTTGGTACATATTTGTCCTAGATACGCTCAGCTTCTGAAGTCTAATTTCAATGGATTAGCTATGAAAATAGTATAAAGAATGTAACGAGCCGTTATAATAAATTAAAATTTACGATGCAATGTGCGGTTGAAGGAATGTAGTTTTTAGTTTTAGAAAGAAGACACGAAACCTTTTATTGCAGGAATCAAGTGCGAATTGAATGCTTTAAGCGTACGCAGAAAAGCTTTTCTGAAAACTAGATAGATAAATAAAGTGAAGTTTAAAATTTTACTAATATAAATATATCCTTTACGCACGCACACGAATTTCTATAGTAGCATCACTACTATTTAGTTGCATTGAAGTGACTAATGAATACACTATCGCCATCAAAAGAAGTAAATTGAGAAAGAATGACAACATTTTAAAGATAAAAGACATGCTTGTGGAAAGAATTGTGGCAAAACTTAGAAAAGCAGACTTAAAATAATACTATTCAAGAATCATGAGACATGAGAAGGAATATGCGCACCTTGAAAATACACATCAAGTGTCTCCTGAAGACTATCGAAAACTTGTATAAAATGTTACGTATGCATTATTTTAGAATTTTCAGCTTTTATTTCATGCCACCCAGAATTGTCCTTCAGACATGAAAAACAACAAATAAACAAAAGATATTCACACATCTAGAGCAACATTTGTTATCTAAAGTAATTCTTTCCCATTCATTTTCAGTAAAATAATAAAGGTACTAAAAATAAGTATAGAAAGCAAGAGAAAATTTAGTATTTAGTTTTATGTCAAAAAGAAATTAGAGGAAACATATAAAATATGCTTATATTATCCCTTGAAAGTGACCTTATTGTTTTGTGCTGGGTGATGAGAGCCATTAAATTATAAACATCTAAGGTCTGTATAAAAATTATAAAATCACTTCATTTTTTCGAAACAAATTGCAATTTCTACTACGTAGTGTAAGATATTGGCGACGCACCATGTTGTGTGGATTAGTACTTAAGTTAGTCATATTCCACAGTAAAACCGGAAGTGTTGGTCAACTGCAGTAGAAATGGTGCACGATTCTTTGGAAAACCTCCGAAATTCCACTGTCCAATAATTATAAAATCACAACGTATTTTTGAACAT
>JAQIWN010000628.1:0-29281 GCA_034699025.1 Entomobrya cf. arborea Gr-Col-00668 | reverse complement strand
TGATGTATACACATGTTAGTTAACTTGGTCAGCTTTCCAGTAGGTTCCAGACTAGGAAATCATTTTAGTGTGTTTGTTCGCCCATATTTACTTAAATTTCGACCAGGCATGCATGTAAATATCCGTGTTCTTGTAACGTAATGAATTCATGAGTTTGAAACAAGGAATATATTCCAACACACTAGTCTACTTTATTAGAAACAGTTATGAAATTTTATTAACGTCATTGCCTCCGCCGTTGCAATATTGCTGTACAAAAACCAGTTCTAGAGAAGTACACAAATTGTGAGGAAATCGCGAACTACCTGGTATTGTTAACATGCATGAAAAACGTAATTTATAATGTGATTATGAGCCTTGTAAAACGACTACAAAAGACTTGAGCTACAAATTTGGTTCCATAAAACCACAAAAAGAAGTATACCCATTTCTAAAAACTAGTTTTAAGTTGTTTTCAAGTCTGGATGACTATTGTAATATAAGCTGACTTGGTTTTAGTTTTGATATCCCATTTTCTTGATATCACTGCGATACCAATCCAACCACATATTTTGGCATGATATACTGAAACTTAGGGAGAAAACGACGATGATGGTTTTTTGGCTAATTCATCTCCCACGCCAAAAAAGAGGCTAGAGATGGAAAATTTCCTTTTCGTTTTGCACACTTCTATGCACGCTGTTTCAAAATTTGATTTATCGTATCTACACAGCATCCCTTAAAGTTTAGGTGTAAGTGTAAGTATGGTAGTGAAAGTGTTCTCAAGGTTTTTTTTGAAAACCACGAGACATGAACGGTAGGGGTACGATTTTCCTATTAGCTTGTCTCCTCACCTTACTACATAAAAAGAATGAAATTGAAATCCCGCAGTCCCTATTTCCCTATCCTATTTGGCATCGTAAAACAAAAAACCGTCAGGTTATATTTCCAAAGGCACATATTTACTAGCATTACATTTATTTAGAAAAATTAAAATAGCGGGAGACTAGGCCGTAGTGCAAATGTAGTGTACTTCAACTCAAGTAAGGTCACTAAATGTTATATATTACGGGGCTCTTTTTCTACGTCATCGTTTTGCAATGCGTGAAGGCTTATTTCTGTTATTAACTTTTTTCTGCTTGTATAGGTGTGAGTATTGCTCAAGATTAAAAAATAAAGGGTTAACGGTTACCCTTCATACGTGTTACTTTGTGTTGAGTTTATGCAGGTGCTCCATATCTTTAAAAATAAAAATACATGGAAGTCCAAAAAGATGAATTTCTTTGTAAATTTTTGACCATAAAAACTACGAAACCAATGTCTGAATCTGAAATTGTGACTGCAGGCTATATAGTTTCCGTTCGCCTTGAGGATATTTTTCGAGAAAAAGTTTTTCAAAGTGGAGCTGATATTGGAGCCATAAAACGCAAAAAAAGTTTGAAAGATTTTCCATCATTTACGCGCAGAAATAGTATCAATAACATCCAGCGTGGTTTTATTGGAGAAAGCTTCTACTCACACAAACTCATAATAATATCATCATCATGATTATATTGGTGCAATTCATTGTTTTATGGAGTTGGAATCTGAGATCACTGATGCGACCATGAAAAGATTGTATTTTTTGTTTGCGGGCTGTATGGTCCAAAAAGTTCGTTAACTACTAACTGCAGCTTCATAATACCCCTACTGTCTGGACAGGAATAGGGAAAATCCTGTGTCTAGAATACTTTGATAAAGTTGTGTTTTGTGTTTCTCTAATGATGTCAGAAAATGTTTTAAGCAAGTACTTATTTCACTTTGTTTCAAATGCACAATCTTTGTTACAACTTCTCTTTTCCTCTTTCACGTCATTCTTCCTTTCGATTTGTTTTCTCTCGCTTTTATCCTACACGAATTACCTTGAAAGACAGGATTATGGATTATTGCAGGATCACACTACACTCTTATTATAAAGATTTTGGCAGGCAACCCAATACAAAAGGATCCATAGGTCGCTGATCAAAGAAACGATGCGGACGGAGACATTGATGTTACATTACTAGTATTCTTATCTTAAAGTGAATCAAAGTGTAATAGTTGTTAACCCATCTAGGCAAATAAATGAACCGAATGATCAGATGAGGAAGTTGCAACATATTCCGTCTAATGACAATAACAATTACCTACATCAATAAGCACACATTCATTGCCTTCTGGATTGTTTTCAAAAATATTCCTGAGTAATAAGGAGATTTTCTAACTTTTACAAACCAAGAAGGGAAATAGAAAATCCGATTTTCAGACAACATGCCAACAATCCTGATATATTTTGATATAATAATCATATAGTTAGTAACGGAGAAATAAAGCCGTATATTTTTGCAAAAAAAAAACGAAAATCTGTTGTGAGCTTGTGAAGTGACAAGGACTAAGTAGCTATATGCGTGAGATTATATACTTAACTGTTGTCACTGCTAACTTTTCTAGACTCATTCATTGTCCTCCTTCAGTGTCATAGAGTGTGTATGTCCTTGTGATCTAAATATATGACATCTGTCTCTACAGTCAAGTAATAATCTTTCACGCGAAACGCATTTAGAAAAAATCCTCAACTACGCATTGACTATCTTCAGTGAACATATTGTTGGGAGTTGCTTTTAAGCTTAACCTTTTTTTCTCATCGCTGCACAACGGGGGTGTTTTTTATTTCGTCAAACCTTTCATCGTTATACGATAAAAATTGTCAGGATCGCAATACCTGTCAAGAAAGAACCTTGGTAAAGAAAATATAGATACTTGGTTTGCTGATTAATGACTTATCGCTCGCAGGAAACAGTAGAAAGACGTAAAATGATATAAATGACTAACTGACACATTCCGTTCTGCTGAACTGACTTGTTAGGTAGTAGATGGACCAACAGACCGTTAAAGATGCTGTTAGGAACGTGATCAGCTCATAAACTTTTGGACATCGTTTTTATTACTTGCTCTTAAATGTCTCGAATTTATATAAGTTATGAGTTGGGTTTGAAATGAATGAGTGCTAAAAGGTAGTGTTACATTTAGTACACAATGGACCTCTATAAAAATGACCTGACACTGTCATGTAACAGCCATGTTTTTTTCAGGTTAAGTTTTCTCTTTAAATACACGATAAGGCCAAAGCGGTTGTGACTCGATGGGACTATTATATTTTCTAATCGCTTCATGCTCAGTCAGTCAAACTTTGGGTAAAAATCTCATAATGCGTGTTTTGTTCGGGCATAATACAGTAATCCTAAATTCGTAGTATTCACCTAATGCATCCCACTTTCCATTGTACCAAATATAATGCACTGGAATATAGTGCAAAAATTGGTTTTTGGGGTAACCCTTCGTTTATTATTACGTGGTACTTCTTCCATTACTTCATGCTACTAAAAGTTCCATGATACGATATTTGACCAAAGTTTGCAAAAAGTTTTTTAGATAATAGTTTACTCAACAGAGCAGTAAACAAAGCCCTAAAAGCTCTCTCGAGTTACCCCAGTTTGGTGTAAATATGTGTAACGAGAAAAATACTTATTTTTGGAGAAAAAATAAACTTCTCAAAAATTTGAGACTGTTAACTATAAACTCAAATCAGGCTACAGAAGTGCAGTTAAGAGAAAATTGAATTGCTTGTGCTTCTAAAGCCACTAGACATCAGTAAAAGGAAAATTTAATGAACCAGAAGATAAATAAGTTTTGTAATAAACAGGATAACATCATACATATCGAAAGACCATGCCATTATTACAAGAGGCGTATGGCGTATGGATGGGGTCACAAAGATTTTCTCCTTCAGATAACACAGCTACGAACAAAACCTTTGAAATCTAAAGAAAATGCTTGAATGAATATGAACCAATTTTCTTTCAGAAAGTCGGTCAAGCTGCCGATTTTTGAGTATTGGATGATGGCAGAAGAAGTGACACTCGTTTCCAGAAAATAAATCAATGAACTTTGAAATTGGTTCGTTTAGCTCGCCTTTGACAATCGTAAAACATGTTGTACATACAAAAGTACATATACATTAAGTATGTACTATGTTCATCAATACACAAACATGATCATCCTGCTTTGAAAATAAGCTGACCTTCACGCGTCGAAAACCTATAGAAGCTTTGTAAAAGTTCTTTATTAGTAATTTCCACAAATTATAACCCGAAGAAAGAAAAGTTACGATACCAATTACAGACAAGGTCTTTTGAACCACATAAATTGAAATTTAAAGTTTTACTTAAATCATGGTTCGGTTTGATCCATTTGTGTGTTTCGACAACGTGAGTGCACAACAGGTAGCTTATGCATGACGGGAAAGTAAAAACGACAAGATTCCTTCCGGTTTTCATATGCCTTATCCATATTATGCATCTAATATCTTCCAAGTTGAAACCTCATGTAGTGACGTAAATGATTTTGCTGGCAATGGCATGTAGTAATTCGACTCAGCAAATGAGTTAGTTTCCTAAGGGTATGGTATAGTACCATTGACAGTGAAGTTTTGCCAGCTCGTAACTCCATTCTTCCTTCACACCACATTCCCTTGACAGGTTATATGTGAAATTAAATACAGTTCCTGAATGACTACACATGAATGCTAATACACACATCGAAGTGTTACTTTTGAGCATGACGCTACTGCAAATTCAATGGCATGTCATTCAGCTATTTTACTGAGCTTGAAATATTATATTCTTTGTGGAGATAGTGTAGTATTACTGCGCGCGTGGAATTCAAAATTTTGTGAATGAATACGAAGTCCCATTGCAAATGTAAAATAGAAAACGGAACTCCTTCAATTACATTAAGGTTGATGAGGGATCAGGTAGGTTTAGCGTTTTTGACATTTCTATTAAAAATACGACAATGAACCTTGCTTTGCAGTGGGACAGTTATTGATTATAGTCTCATTCCAATACTTTGTATCCAAATCTTCTGCATGTATTTTATTGGAAATATTTCGTTTTTTTTTTATTCATACCTTATCATGCGTAAAATAAAATAGAGCTGTCGCAATTGAAATTACAGAGCAAAAATATTTAATTCCAAAATTCCAAGGATAAACTATTTTTTCAACTTTATAAAAAGACCACCCATTCAGTAATTTTGGACTTTTGTTCAGTAGATTGGTAGTTCAAAGTAAGAGTATTATTTCCACGGATAAATTAGCTTTACTTTACACACATGTGTACCAAAGGTAATTAATAGAAGAAAAAGGAAGAATGATCAAATAGAATCTAAACATGTACAGTACTTGTTTGATGTGAGTTATTTTGCAAAACTATTCCAGGAATATTATTAATGTCACAAACTAAACTACACTTGAACTATGTTGTCGTTGTCGACTAGAGCATGCAACTTTCAAACAATGAAAAACAGAATATAAAACAACATAAATCAGGCACATCTTGTGTATATTTTCTTTCTTGAATTTAGCTTAGGATAAGAGTAAAGGAAAGTGATTTTACAAGGACATAATAATTTATAGTGTTTGACCACTTGTTTCAGGCTGGGGTAGACTATATAAAAATACAAGATAAAACGATTTTGTATCTTCCATCTTCTGGACAAAGAAACAGGATGCGATGGGAAGCAGTGAACAGAGGAATCCCGAAGGAAAATTACGACCTCGACAAGCTTCTTAGGCTTTCAGCAAGAAGAGAGTAACTTTGAAAGGAAATGGAAAAGCAAACATGCGTGTTTTTATACAGTTCAAACTTCATACTTTTGCATGGCATATATGGAATTGGATTGCTTTCCCATACTGTGTCGTTTGCCTTTACAACACTATTAAAAAACCCTAAGAAATTATTTCAAAAGTGGACAAGCTTGATTTATATTGGCTTTTGTTATATCTGTGTGTATACATTTTAGAGACTAGTTATACATATTCGATGAAAAGTTATCTTGTACGATTTGCGGAAGGCATTTAAGAGTAGAAAACCCCCGAATCTTCTTTTTTCTCTTCGTGGTTGAACACAAGATGCCAAAAATGCTTGGAGAGCGTTATTTCAAGTTCAAGAGATTTGAAGCAAAAAATATATGAACCGTATCGCTGTTTATCATTACATGTGGTAGAAAATCCCTCACGGTTAATAAACCGAATATTATAGGGCCTTCAAATTGTGTCTTTAACCAAGCCAAAAGAATTGGGAGATGAACAATCAATATGATAGAACGCAAATCTAATAATAATAGTCCAATGTGTACTATTCATAGTTTTGTAGACTACTGAAGCAAACTATTGATGTAGTTACTTCCAACAGACGAGAGTATCGAAGAAATAAAGCCTATTATAACATCCATCGTAAAGTTGAAACTAGCAATAGTAGTTCTATAATGTTGAATGTCAGAAAATGACCACAGAGATGGTGTGGGCAAATTGTCTGAATCAGATATTTTTGGTTTCTCTTGGCTCGGCTGGTACTTGGTACTCTGTGTATTGGTAGTTTACAGAGGAATGCTTTGATGCATTTTATTGGCTTAATTTAATACATTTTGTTGCTGAAAAACTACATATGTACGTAAACTTATGAATAACATATAAATGTCTCGGATTGAGAATATTGTAGTGAATATTCTAAGCTATATATAATGCTAAAACTTTGGAAAGTGACAAAACTGTTTTCATACAATTTCATACAATACAAAACTAACTTTTTAGTTGTTTACTATTCTGTTTAAGTTGTACGTATTCATATTGTAAACAAATATAATTATAGTGCATGCATTTCCAAACGATTTTCTCTAATTAAGAAAATATTTTGTTCATTTCACATTTCTTTCCAGAACTAATTTCGAATTTTAATGACCAAAACTTTTTGATTCGTCTACTAATATGCCAGCATTTTGAGTAGATTATTTAGATTTTTTAAATCATAAAATAGTACAAAGCACAGCTCAAAAATTTTACACAAATCATGAACGTTCCAAATATTTCTTTTACAAAAAAAACTGATCTATTTTACGACGCAAACAACTGTACACCTAAAGAATAGTTAAGATTTGAGATATTAGTTAAATGTTTTGCATACCTATATATAAATCGTAAATATTAGTTATAACATATACATACCATGAAAAGTTAGTTGGTCGAAAAATTCAGTATAGAGTATTATGTACATTGCTTGGTTTAAAGATTTAATTATAGGCTTTGAATATAAGAAAATTTGCCGATCCGCCGTATGGATTTTTCTGTCTGATTTCATAACAATTACAAACTGATTATAAAAGTGTACACAAGGCTTTAATTAATGTTTAAATCACTTTTAAGTCATTGATCAATTGAATACGTAGTTAAAATTATATAATAGCAAGGTTGAAATGTTTATCAGTTACAAGCTCAATTATGTTTAGCCTTGCTGCATAAACTATAATTTGCATTGTTCTTTTTTTGCAGGAGATCGTCAAGCGTGATTGAAGAACTTCGTCAGTTCTGAAGATATGTGAGAAGACAAGGTGCATAAAACACCGGCCAATTATCAAAACAAAACACCAGTTAAGCAAGGTATATGTTCTATTTAATTATTTACGTTTTGTAGTTTCCCAAGGCGATTTGAAAATGAATATCCAGTGGCAAATAAAGTGTTCTATACAAATACACCTTGTTCTTTATTACACGCTTTTGGACTGAGTGGGTGTATTTTCTTAATTTCAGCTATGTTCATAACAAACAATAACTTCTGAAGAAAAACTTGTTTTCCCCGATTCGAAGTTGGGATTCCCAATCGTAGTATATTATCTGTATATCTAAGAAAAAACTTCTAACGTTCCAAGTTCACTATTAGTTCGTCCAAGTCATTGCCTTGATTCGTGTTGTTGTCATGTTATGTTTGCAAAGTTTTGCTTCTTTCTTATCAGCAATGAACTGTCAAGGACAATAGTTCATTCGAACTGAGTGAGTGCAACTCCATTTTTTTATATTTGCAAAGTATTATAGATCGTGTCGTAACAAATCGATATAGCCCGGTCATAAAAACAATAACACGCTTTATTTTCAACTAATATATTATTTAAAACAATTAATTAGCACAATACATTAATATTGGAAATTGCATGTTCTGTCTGTCTAGTGAGTATAAAATACCAGGGATCTACCAAGTAGTCCTTTAATTTTGGCCACTTAAGATTCTGTATTGTAAACTATAGTTTTGGTGAAAGTGTCAATCTCACAAATCATGGTTTTTGAATTGAATGTTGACAGCAAACACAAAGAAATGTACCATAAATTGCTTCGAAAAAATCTTACATGTGGTTGACAATAGCATAAAAGTCAGCAATTTTATGATTGCTATTGTGACAACATCTATTACATGTATTTCTCATAATATGCGACAAGAATTGCATATAATTAATAGCTATAGCTATATATAACTATAACTACACATTAGAGAATGAAAAACTAAGGATTTAATCATCTCAATAATATTATTAGTGCGCTTAGTTTTCTTTAAAATATGATTAAATTTTCTGGATACCACACAAGGATTGAAAGATCGGCCTAATTTGTTTGGCTCCTTTTTTCTGCAGGCCGCATCAAAGGTCATAAAGAATCTCCAATCTATAAGGTTCAATTTATTTCAATCAATTGTTTGTAAACCTGCGTTGAATATAGTAAATTAAGCTCATTGTTATATCGACAATTCTTACTAAAAGTTTTCCTGCTTTTATAACATCACGCATTCATCGTAAATCTTTTTCATCTATAAGTAATAGCGAAAAAAACAACCGTTCCAAGAAATGTGGAATCCAATTCATTTCCAGGAGAACTATTTCCTTATTTACATAATTTGCAATCTTTATTTATGTACTTCCTGCTGTGAAACTAATTATGATAAATTCAGATCTTTTGCTTGTTTTACGTATTTGTATAACCAGTGCAGTATAATGGCTCGGTTGCTGTTGGTGCTTTAATTTCAATTAAACGAGAAATTGTAGAATGCTACATCCCAAATAAAGGATTGGCGCGTAATAAAATACTGCTGCTGCTGCGTTGGTCATTTAATCTTTACACACATTGATTTCTAGCGCGGACAAAGAACTAATATTTTAGCTAGAGCAACAAACAAGCAAACGCTGTTTCTCAATCGATCTAAAATTCATTTCCCATACAAGGTACTAGGTAGTTACAAATCTGTAAGGTTCTTAATCGTTATTTGATTACTATCCTTTGCTATTTAAGTTATTACATTTTTGTCAACGATTCCGATTGAAATTTTGTATTTAAAATACATAGGAAAGTGTATTTTGTGTCTATGACTAGAGATATACACAAAATACACTTTCCCATGTATTATAAATACAAAATTTCAATCGGAATCGCTGACAAAAATGTAATAACTTAAATTGTAAAGGATAATAAAATAAAATAATCATCTCAGATATAAAACCATTTAGAATTTTAGTCAAACAAACAAGGAAATGTTTGCCAGTTGAAAATAATCGATTTCTGAAATAATACCTTATCAATATCATGGTCAAAATGACCTTCCGAACTGTTTCTGAAATTTGACTCCGAAATTGTATATGCATGAATGTGACTTGTGTTCTTCTGTGTCATAAATTCGAGTACAGTCTGATAAAGGATACATTTGGAAATGATCTTTGAAGTGATGTACATGTCAGTAACGTTTGGTACACTCCATTTTGATGTACGTCACAAAAGGTTTTAATTAAAAAATAGTCACGTGCTTGACTTTGTTTCAGCTCGTGCGTGGTATGCACATTATGTATGTAAAAAGTGCATACATCGTTATTAGTAAACAGCAAAGTATCTTCATGAACATTTTTCTCCAACAAGGCTCTTAATTTGTTTAAACAAAAATAATGAAAGATTTAAAAAGTGTATACGTTGTTACAAAATTCACAAAAAATTCAGATAATTTGTACATTAAAGTAACACTCTTATTCATGTGCGTGATGCTGTGATCTTTTACTTGATATAAAAGCATTACGAATGACACATAGCTTATTATTCATCATGATGATTTGATGATGCATCATTGGGTGAGCCATCGTCATCGTGAATTCATCTTCATCAATGAATGCTAGCATAGTAGGAAAAGTCAGGTCGGCTAAACAAGAATATAACGTAAATGCTACACACACAAGGACGACATTTTTGTTTCTCATACTTACCTGAAAGAAGTAAACAAAACAAACTTTGACTGAAAGAGAAAGAAAGAACTTTGCTTGGAAATAAATTCGGATTCGTTCCGCGAGATGGTTATCTTGGTACTAACAAGGTGGCATTCATGATGATCAGTGAAAACCGCGCTATGCATCATAGTCATAGATGCTCATGGAATCAAGAACCGCAAAATATCGAAAAATACCACATCACTTAAGTGCTTCCTTTGTTTGACCTCGTTGGTTTAAACCAAGGACTGGATACTTACACTTAGATATCGTATATTCATATCCCTTTTCATGGTTACATATTATTAGTATCGAACTACTCAGCTTTCTGAACATAAATATACTTATATAACTGTTACACTAATATATACATACATGATGATTCGTTTCATTATTATAAAACGATTATCTATATCATAATTTACAACTATATCCTACTATTGTTAATTCCTACTAATTACTACTACAAATTCTTTATTTTGTTGGAAACTGATAAAAAAAGAATTTCTTTTCAAAAATTTGGATTACGAAATTAACAATATTAAACTTTAGTACATATTTGTGAGCCTTCGTGAGAAGAAAAATTAGACTGGTCGGATAAAGTTTCCACGCTCGTTCTTTGTACGACATTCATAGCACGGAAAATGATGGTACTTTGAATATGTTCAGCATATTGTACTATTAAACAACTGTACAAGGGTGTGTAAGAATAAATTGTGCAATGTTATGTATGTATGATTTTACGTAGTTTAAAACTTCAGCCAAAAATAAATGATAGAATTGTTAAACTTTCTTTTACAAAAGCTTTCACCATGTTGTATATCTGGCTATTGCTAGTGAAATTTCTGTATTGACAAAGTCGCAGTAACTGGGTTTTGTCTCATGGGGTCGAAAATAGAGCATATTCACAGAGAAGAAAAAGAAGGTGAAGAAGAGAATGGAAAAGTGAAAGTTTCATTATCATAAGTATATTTGCTGCAGTTCTCCTTGCAGTCTCACAAATTCGTGGAACAAGATGACGTACTTCAAGTTGTCAGCACCGGCTTTAAAAAATGTCTTTTGTATGCTGCTTATTCCGTTGACGTAGCCAGTTAACATTGAGTCCTACCAAAAAATGGGCTACATTTACATTCATTCAATGGTAGCGTCGAAGTGCCAGTCTTGATTTTTCGTCTTAATGGCCAATGAGTTAGGAAGTAAGGGAAATATCATTTCCCCACCGCTTTCCTATTCTCCAGTTTTGGCAACCATTTTACTAAGATTTATTATTTTTAGCGAACACGATACAACATTACTATGAAAATGTATTTTTGCAGTGAATCTATTATTAAATGAATGCTAGAACGTTATTGTAATATTATAGTTTAGAGTATTGGGTATAGACACAAGCTTGCCACAAGGTAACTATTAATGGTGTAGACCAAAATCCTATAAAAATTGGTTTTAAAAATCCATTTTTGCTTTAGATTTACATATTCTCAATTACATTGAGACCTTCAGAACAAAGAAAAGAACGCATTTTTCATTTCATTCTATCGCATTTGTATTGACAGATAAATTTATTTTTGAAACACGAAAGAGATTTATGAATTTTTCACAAAATAATTCATGCAAGTTCTCAAATCTAAACTTATGTTTTACAAGTCATAAGAATAACTCCTGATACAATTCTGCGAATAAGCATTGACATACCTATCAATTACGATGAAATATTGCCTTGGTTGAAATATTTACTTTGTAAAAAGTGTGAAGTGTTTAACAGTGAAGTTATTTAGAAGTATTGATACTGTTATACATTATAAGAATTTTATTCTAAATTGGCACAGAAGAAGAAAATCGAAATAGCCTTACCCTGAAATCTAAATCTATTTCAACAAATATGAATTTATATAAAATACTAAAGGTAGAGTGTGTAGTTCTCAAAACAATTTACTTCTTCTCTTCTCGTCGTATCCGAAATTAAAATTGTGACTACTTTTTTATGAAAAAGTTACCATTAGCTCTGTCTCTTTCAGGGCTGTACACTTCAAGTTCATATTTATGCATACGAAAGTGTTCAGTTCTTGTTCTTACCATGACAATGACATGACCTTTATTACATTTTTGTAATGTATGCTTATTCACATCTGAAAAGCACTGAATTTAAGTGGCAACTTTTTGAAAGGATGTACCTGTCATTAATCTTTTATGTGTCACAACCTTAATTACAATTTTTATGTTTAGGCATGAAAATTTAAATGAGAAATCTAAAGTTTTTACTGTAGGATTTGCATGGTAGCGTACCTGTCGTATTGTATTTTCCTCTTTGCATTTTTTCTCTCGAAACTGTTTTTCAGATCTTGAGAAGTTTCATAGGACAATTTGGTATCAAAGGGAATTTAAAACACACTTTCCATTTATTTAAGCCTACTTTTTACATCAAACAAACGTACATGTGCGTCACCATGGGATCACTGTTTCAAGGTTTTTCTGATTTTCAACTCCTATCCTCCTCCCTCGCAGAGATTTAGAGCATTTTTCGCGGAAGTATTTTATATATGTTCGAGAGGAGAATTCAAATTCAAAAACAGTTAAGAATATTCATAATTAATATTCTACCATGGATATGCTTCATGCATTCGAACTGCATTAAAATGCATGAATAGATCATTTTAAACGCTTCATGCTTAAGCTCTTGTTTCCATTTGTTCATTTTACGTCAAAGGCTCCAGTTTCAATATGGATGAAACTTTTAAATTAAAAGATGACAATCAAACTCAAAAGATTTCTGATACAAAAGCTGTTGTATATTACGTAGATTCTTTTGACCAATATTAATCTTCCCACAAAAAGAAAAACGCAGAAATAACAAAACTATACATACTCAAACAAGCAGCAAGCTTATAACAAAAGCGTTTTGAATAAGAGCGTATCTTTGATTGGTTACGAAACAGTAATATTTTCGTATAGGTTTCCTTTGAAGTGTTATCTTTAGGTTTAAAATGAAAGACTGGAACACTATTCCGTTATAAAAATGTCCAATATATATATAGCCATTTCAAATTAATGAGACTGTTTCTAATTATTCTCCTCTTTGAAGGAACTGGGGCGTATTGCAAATTGCAATTATCTATGATAACAAATACATAACATATGTACATATTATTACATATGCAAAGAACCCGACTTTAGTCATGTTTTTTGCTCATATTGGGCATGTATTGGTTATGATTATGTTTTTTTGTAGTGCAAATATTCAGTAGAATTGTGAATTTAGGCTGCAATGATTGAAAAATTAAAATCTTCATCATAAACTGAATTGAATTTCATTCAGGCAGATATTGTAAAGAAAAATCGCAAAAACGAACTTAAACTATACAAATGATATTTAGTGATGCATATTTGTTCTTTTTAGTACATATTTTCTTTTTAGAACACTTTTTATAAGGTAGTTCGAATGTAAAGAGAACCGAAGGTGCATTCTCGATTCATTATCGCTTCATATTTATTACGTAGCTGAAAAAAAGTGAAGCGTGTATCGTTCAATCACGTCTGCACGTTTGTGCGAACGATCAGTCAAAACCACGTTGACCAATTTCGCTCAAATTTGACATGTAGGTTACTGTGGTCAAGGACAAAAACCTTTTGAATCCCAGGATGAAGGTCGAAGGTCAAAGACGAAAGGTTCAACGTATTGATTGTACATTTAACGAGTAAAATCGATAGCGTTCGTCAAGTGTATCACCAACTGTATGTATATTGCTAGTCGTCGCCGTGGCTTCATAGAATGAAACATATCATCCGAAAGTGGCAAAATTTTGTTTTGCATTCGAATTACTTGAGCTAACGCGTTATAATAGCTGTCACAGCAGTGGGTTTTTTCGTCTCTTTTTGAAAGTACAAAGGGCTGTAGTGAGACGGTCTCAACTACCTTCGTTGGTAGTCTTTGTTTGCAAAATGCATCGTTTCATTTCAGAAATAATGAGATTGTCTAAAAGCTCTCCAAAAGTACTAGAAGGAAAAGGTAGTCTTCAAAAAATAATACTATGCATATGCATTTTCTTTACGTCAAACAAACTACTTCCTACAATATGTTTGAATATGTATATTTGGATTTAAAATATGTGTAAAAATTCAGCATGAACACATTTACATAATAAGCGTTTCAAATAAAATGACATTTTCATTATTTATTCGCTTCAGTGTTCTTTCAGCAAAGTTTTTCAGACTTGGAGAATTGCTTCTAAGTGACATTGATATGGCAAATTTTGTAGAAGTTTGTGCAAACGTTTATGGATTATGATAAGATTCATCTTCTTTTGTTTCCCTTGGCGCAGTTTTAACTGAAATTTCATTTGTTATAGAAAAAATCAAGATACATTTATTTAACACACTCCTTTATTAAAGAATTTCGTTCGTGTAAGAAAATGGATATTAAACATTCTTTCAATAAGCATTGATTATTATTAATGAGTGAAATGTTAAAACAAATATAAAATTGATACGATTGTAGTTTCCTGGAAAAAACTAACAATAAGACAAAACCAAGAATTAGTTCGATATAATTCGAGAGAGAATCTCCATAAAAATATTCCCAAAATGGTTTTCTAAAGGGAAAATGGTTTTCACGGTTCTAAATTGGACGTTTGTCCATCCTTTTTATGATCAAAAAACATCCTGCAAAATAATTATGCCGCACGGTCTCCATCCTTTTATATTTTTCTCGACATCCCATTTATATTTTAATAGAATGTAATTTTTAAATAATCCGACCAATATTTTAGTTTGTGTTAAGTAATTATAGCAGTAAGTTTTGGCCTATGTGCGACTATTAGAACAATGTTCATCCTAATCAATCTGAATCAATCGTTTCTTTCGTTTTACAAAAGTGTCTTTGATATACTTACATATATATATACCTGTTTGTAGACTCAACTTGATTTACTCTTGTAATAGGGACTACATGTAGTATGCCTGAGGAATTCAGCAAATTTTAAAGACGAAAGCCATTTCTTAACTGAGACTGGCAGGCTAATTTATTTGCACAATAGTAATCCTAGTGTTCCCTATTTTTGTATGTACGCTTGCACTTAATTCATCAGTCACGTCTGAATTCATCCTCTAGAAATCAAATGTCTTGCCTTTAGACCAACATTTATGAGGAATATGAATATGAACTCATAAATATGACCGAGTGGAATACAAATGAAAACAAGTACATTATCGGAGTTGAATCCTCTTTCTGAAATTTTACCTGTTTTTTTCTTATCTGACGCAACTGACTGGTAGTCCAATGAAAATGGCTATTAAAGTTCAACTGAATTGACCAACGTCTTATTTTGCGCTTGTCAAACGAAGACTTTTTCTACTATAAAATGTAAAACCGAGTGGCTGAAATAATTAATTACATAATCTGAGAACCTCTGATGCAGCACAAACTTGATAATAGTTGTATTTATTGAGTTTTTGTAATGACAGTAATGAATGATACAAAAACTTTTTGTAATCAGTTTTTGATGCATTTATTTACATCATGTTCAAGGTAAGATAAAACATTTTTATTTTTGGTTGAAGATTCTGAAATGGCCTATTGTGTATGTGGTCGTGGTTACTCAGTTTGTACGCAGAGATGAATGATTTTTCGATATTGTACATTTGAACCACTTTGCTTACTTACTGTGGAAAAGTACTTTCACCGTAAATCTAATCATTTTGACTTTCAACGTGGCATATTTAAGAACCAAGGGCAATACTTACAATTCCAGAATGTTACCACATAATTTAACTTCATCATCAATGATTATTCATGTATATGTAAATAGGACTAACAGTATTCATCATTATTACATATTACATCGCTTCTAAAATGGATAGCATAGTATTCATAAAATGTAGATTAAAAAGTTAGAAACTTTGAAAATTGAACAATGCATAAGTACAACATATACCACAAATGGGTTGGTCTCTAAGGCACAACTTGAACTGCCACTAAGGGTTTGCGTTGTGGCACTTATAGAAATAGTACAGGTCATGGTTACAGAAATCGAGACCCAAAGACTAACCAAAGACCAAAAATAATATGTTTCGTGGATCCCCTTTTTTACACATGGACAAAACCACGAAAACTCCTTTAAATGTGTTTTTTATACGAGCCTGGTATTTGTGATGACTAGATTTTTTTAGCACGGATTGCAGACACAAACAGTACTTTGATTAACAACCTATTACATCTTGGGTCCTAAATAGCACAAAAATTCAAAAGTTTGTGTAGTTGCAAAAAAAATCGGGGCACGTGGGAGAGATGTACAGCAGAGGTCATTGAAGACTAGAACTTAAGTTTTTGCTTCATCTCAAGATGAACGGTATAATTTAAGTATGCGAGGTGGTAAAATGGTACTGCACTGCACTGTATACTAATACAAATAATATTCTAAAAGAAAATACTGCCATTTTTGTATGTTAGGCATTGCAGACAGAATGAAATATTTTCTTATCATTCAGAAATGACAGACAGAGACAGGATTGTTGAGCAGTTGGGAAAGTAAAATAGTAATTTCCTTGCAATCCCGTATTCTAGGAAGATGGAAAACGCGGAAGACTTGAGTGAGTGATATGAGCATAAAAGATGTGCAAAATAAAAATGTGTGCATATGTAATTTAAACATATCCTGAAAGTGAGACAATGCAAGGTCTGTATGTGTAATAAAAATGTGCAGATTCTGTTTGATTTCTAAAAAGTGCATCGTTCTATCCCTACAATCTACTTTTAACGTTATAGTCATGGTCCTCTGTCTATCAACAGATAACAAGGCTGAAGGCTGAACGTTCAACTTTCTTCAAGTGAAAGTTTTCTTGTGCTTCACCCAAAAAATACACAGCACTGATTGCAAATATACGAGGTTCTTCAATGTAAAGGATTTCATTCAAGTTTCGTTGAAGTGACATATGTCGAAAATTCTTTCTTTACATCACTCTTTGTGTTTTTACACGATAGAATATTTATTATCCCCATGGTACATTGTGTACTGCGACATTCATTGCAGGAATTTAAGAGGTCTCATCTTTTTTTCAACCTGTCAAAGAACTAACAAAAAGAAAGTTTCCTTTCAGTGAAGTATACTTTATCACCATTCTTTACTGTTTTGATTTGATATCATTTACACTCAAATCAAGATACAAAAAGTTTTATGATATTTAATTTATTGATCTTATGGAAACGAACAGGACAATGACCAGAATGCCAAGATGGTGGATTTGATATGGTTAGTTATAATCAGTTGATAAATGTTTTATGTCGGTGTCACTAGCAACAAGCATCATTTAGACCGAAGAAATGGAATAATATGAATGATACACTATCAATGTAATCGGGGTTTCTTTGTACTAACAGTTAAGGGAATCAAGTTACTGACGTCAACAAGTCATTCTAAAAAATTACACCACCAAACTTACGTAGGCACATGATAGAAAAAAAATTCCCACCTTTTTGATGTTATGATATATTTATTTGTTTGAAATGACATACATGCCTGTAATTCGTCTGCCAACACAAAACTTCCTACATTTATCATTTCTTAGAAGTGGGATTTTTTATGCGGGGGTGTGTATAGTTAATTATCTGTATTTATTCCAAAAACACATCTTGGAGCATACCTTTAGGAATTCATTTAACACGCATAGTATTGCACTTTACCAGGAAATGAAATCCGATGATCCGAAGTTTTAATCCCAACTGCAACCTACTAAACTGGAATAATTTAAAGGAAAACGTTATTTATGACGCAAATAGTATTTAATCAAAAATCCTATTCCACGAGCCGCCTTTCGTCGGATTAGAGAACATTTGAAGTAGTCGTATTTCAATTAATGTTAAATAGAAACATTCCTATTTTATTAAATTTTTGGGCATGATGTAAGATTTAGGATTTAGTTTATCCATATTTTCTTGATATTTAAGAACACGTGTGTATTGGTGAAATCCGAAATTCCATTGTCACATTGCCAGAGAAGGTGAATTACTTAGATTGATTCAAAGATTTTTAATAGATTTCTTTTCCTTGGAATAAGTATGTTTCATCTGATCACTAAATACTTCGTAAATATATATATATACTTAGGAAATCATAAAAAAATGAAAGTATAAGGCTTATACTTACTATTACATCCTTCATCCATGATGGTAGGGAAGGATACATGAAGATAATCTTTCAACCTGAAACTCAATGTTGATGAACACAATGTTGGTCTAAAATTAGTGATGAAAGTTGTGTATGACATGAAGTGCTCCAGTGTTGTTGAATATGATGATGAAGATACAATGTTCGGATATACATTCCTACAATTCATTCAAGTGTATCGCATCAAGTACGTTAAATCAACCTGAAAATAACTTTTGACTTTCGCTGGCAAAGATCAAAGTTTTCCCTTTCAGTATGGTACATGTATATGGACTACATATTTTTAATGAACGTAGCGGGAGCTTATTTAATTAGGCACATCACTTCCACTCCGCTTGAGGTACGTAATGCTTACGTTTTATCGCGATGGGTACATGGTTAAAAATGGTTTCATGAAATTTCAATTCATTATTAGCAAATTTTTTATTGTAAAATTCTGCTACTGTTGAAATGGGATAATTTAAAGCAAAATGATATTTTCAATAATAATATTATGTGAAAACACTGTTGGAACAACACGATTTCCGCTAGAACAAAACCATGAACTGTATGTAATAGGTCAATGTTGACTAACCAGCTCACATTTACTTTGCGACGATTACGGGCCGAATTCATAACTTGTAATCATCATTTTAACTTTAAAATAAAATGTAGGTATTTTATAAAATGTAATCCTTTCATCAGCATTTTTATTTCAATTTTTATTCAAATTAGTATTAGATATAAATTATAAAAATGAAAACTTCTTATATTAAAAAGGCAGTGTGAGTGTGAGTAGTTATTGGTAAAAATATGTTTACTACATACCTATAAGATATAAATGGTAAGCTATCATAATAAACTAGTAAAACGTAACAATGAACAACGGTAACTGTTGGTTTGGCACATAATAAATGACTAAAATAAGGTCGGGAGATTAATATGAAGTTTTTAACATTTCAGTACAATTAACAAACAACATTGTTTTTAAATAGCCTAAATAAGTAGAAAATCCTTGTATTTTTACTATTACCTTCCAGAATATTGCCAACGTACAGTCAGTCGAATGTTTTCATGACAAAAATTGACGAAATCAATAAACTGTGCCAATAAGAAAATACTACAAGAACAGATAGCAACAACCATCGAAAATGGTTTTCAAATTCAAACCTTTTATGTAGCTGAATGCCTAGTAGAGACATAATGTTTTTAAATGTTAAAGATGTTAATGTTTAAAATTAACTCCTAATTAAATATATATTGTATATGCTTTTGAAACTACTTGTCTTGAGTTTGAGTAACATGTATACAGTATATAAAATGAAATAATTGGTTATAATTAAATTGCATTATATCATCTTATACACAACAAACTGGCAATACCAATTTAAAGCTCTTCCTTTAATGAACAAGTGCTGCTGTTTTGACATTGGGCATGTTGTAACAGTTCTTGATTTTGAATGATGATCGATTTCTCTGTATCAGATATATATCCAGGTTCAAATGTGTAGTGGGTAGGATAAAGAAGCATGGGCTCTGCCGAATAAGCCTTGAGATCTCTCGTGGGAAAGGCTTCCATCCAAGAAGCACTAGAAAAATAATCAGAATATTGCTACTATAATGACGCATTCAATATGTCTTATTTCTCATCTTATTAGATTTTGTACAAATCAAGCAAGACATCAAAAGGAAGCCTCAAGAGAAAATTATTTCAATGGAAAAGAACACTCAAGTTTCAGGGGTTTTGAGATGAAGAACCGCATTTTTAAGAATGAAATTAAGATTTTCTTTTGGTTGAACAGAAAAGTGACGCTAGCGAAGTTTAGATTGGATGACAACATAATAAGCACTTTATAATGAACAAGACCACAGTTTTAATTATCTATATTACAACTAGATAATATTCGTCAGTACTTACTTCTTATGTCGGTTGAACATAATTGGAAAGTACTCGTCAACCGGTACTAATTTTTCCAAGGGTTTTCCATCAAGTAGCTTTTTGGCTCCGCGATAAGTCAGTGCATATCCCAATGTCCAGTAGGAATAATCCACATGAACGATGTAGTTTGATCCTTCTACCCATGGCTCCTCCGCGCCTGTTGAGCGTTTTCTACCAAGATACCTTTACAGTAAAATCACAAAAGGATTCGGTTAAATGAGCTTTTGCTTTGTTTGATCGTTGATACGAAAATAATATGTTCTACAAGGTCGAAACTATCCTCTAGCTTGCCCTACTGGCCACTACTGTTGTGCATATTTATTCGTGCGTTGCATAGTCCAATTTATTCGCAGAAGGGAAATGGGCTAATTCATGGCTGGAAACGGAAGCATGCATTAAAAAATATGAAATCAGAATATTCAGCTACAATCAACGCCAGTTTTATGTCAGATACGTTTCAGGACATGCGAGACCTTACCGAATATGACGAAACATCTTAAATTTCAAATGCTGGATGATTGTATTACTGAACAGTTCCATAATACTTATATTCTGTTCAGGTTAAAACACAAAATAAGGGTTATAATTGTGTGAAAGTGGTGGACTACAATTTATACTAAAATGTACTGTTGTGCACCTGGCTAATTTTTAGCAATGTATGGCTCTAAATAAATTCTGAATTACGTTTATTGCACAAGTCCAAAAATCATTTTGTTGCACAAGGTACAATCCATATTATGTATGATGCAAAAACAAGAAATAAAAATCTTGCTTCTTTCGGTAGATCATATCTCCGAGAGCGTTAAAAAGTATAACAAAAATTATGTGAAATACAAAATTCACATAATACATTATCATGTGTCAATTCTTGGTACGAGAAAGTAGATCAGTAGAGTGGAAGGGTAATATTTTTTTATCATTCGTTGCGAGTTGCATAAAAAGAAAATTATAAAATGCAACTAAATATGTAGAAAGTTTTGCAGATGTTCATTTTTATGACTGCGACCGTTTAGTTTGAATAAGTGAACACTTAAAATACCTTAAAATCACCAAGACACCAGTCATGTGCAATCATTTTTACCAGTTTATGCAAACGAATGCCTCCATTGTATAAAGTATAATATAATGCAATCTATACCTCAACTATCAATAAACTCCAGACATCTGGCTTCAATCCAAGGAAGGACCAAAAGAAAAGTAAAATATGTACCAGAATCTTTTGTCGAAGTAGAAATGATTACTCACAGAAAAAACAGTTTCTTAGGTACGCAACAAAGTGACTATGCATGTGAGAATGGGTACACATGACAATTTTTATGCTCACAATCCGTAAAAACTATAATATTATGGAAATAAAGTGTATTGTATATGTAAGTACGTACATGAGATCCCAATCCAGAAACAACTTCGCAGCTTCCTCAAAAAGCCTCTGAACCTGATACACGAAGTATGGCTCGAAATGGATATCATCTTCCAGAATAAGTGCAGTGTTCACACGTTGCTTGACCATCTGTGAAAAAAAAGAGATTTAAGAGCTGTGAAAATTGTAAAAGTACCCTGCGAAATTCATGGAACAAAAATACGCATACATTTCATACATCAACTGTCCTCATAACGATATAGTGCCAAATGAAAATGTAATGCAAACGTGAAATATACTAAAAACACGAAAAGCTTGTTTCTAGGACACGTGGCTGATGTGACAGAGAGATAAAAAGGAAAAGTATGAGAAATAAAACGTCATAAACATTAGGTTGTTTTCGTGGTAGCCTGTCATGGATTTGCAAATATTTTATACGCACTTCAATGATAGGAAAAGGTTAAAATGTCCATACTACATTCATGAAACATAAAAACCACATATCACGTCTCAAATTTTTAGGGAAACTTTTTGGCGAAAAAAAAAACATGTAAACGATGCATGATGTATTTATTATTTTATGATGAAATATGATTGTAAAGTATTATGGATTCAAGGAAATAAGCAAAATAATAAAAATAACTAAATTGAAATCAACTTACGTCTTTCCAAATCTTGTAATGGCTGAGGAAGCAACCGATTTCACCGAATTTCATCACCCGGTCAGAAAAAGGGTCACGGTATGTTGGAAGTTGTTTGATTCCCATTTCATCCACATATTCCTGTGTCAAATCCCTGAAAGAAATCATAAAAAAAGGCTTTACAAAATTGAAACATAACTTGAAAAATTTAATTTAGGTTGGATATCACGTCATGCAAACATGATTTCGGACATGTATTCACCATGCATGAAGATATGCTAGTGTCCGACCACAAGTACGGCGTCAGAGTGGGATACTATTTCTAAAAATACTTTTGCCTCTGTTCCAAAATGGCATTTCATTCCATTATAACGGATGACAAATAATAGCCTTTGAAGACTCAGTCAGTGTCATATAGAAGTATTATTGCTCTCCGCTTAAAGCTATTTCAGCTCTTCTTTTTCTGCAAAAAATCACGTATGAAAAAACGCATTCCTTTGACCGTTACAAGCAGCGGATAAAAGGTCGTAGAACAAAAGCTAGTATAGCAAGGGGAAATGTGAATTACAACTAGTTGTTCTGTGTTAACTAAATAGTGCCCAAGGACTTTGACACAAACATTGTTTTTTGCGTCACGTTCTAATGAATAAACTCAAAGCTCACAAATCATATCAGTAATTTAAAAAAAAACAGTTTTGTTAACGGTTCTTTTGGGAAATTTAACTTTAATAATAGTCAAATGCAATTTACATGCTTATATAGCATATTTTATTGAAAAGATATTGATGTAGTGCAAAATAGGAGATTTTGTACTGTTATCTTTGTTGCACACATCAGCAACCCTAAACAAACAGCCACAAACCATGGTCGTTCACATAACATGTTACATTTTTCATCTTGCGAAGTTTGGTGTTGGAGAAAATCCATAAGATTTAATCCCTACTCCAGCTTTACAAATTTGAAACCTTGCACGCAAGCCTTAATTATTTTTAAGAACAAAACCCATGGTACTTTTAACTCCTTATAGAGAAAGGAGAATGAAAAAGACAAAGTTTAGTTTGAACAAACAGTAAACAGGAAAAGTGTGAAAAGTGTAGTTCAGTGAACGAAGTAGAACAGGAATAGGTGTCACCTTGTCTGCCCCTTTGAACTGATTAAGACTTCCATAAAACAAATCCACTTCCACCAGACAATGTGATAATAACAAAAAGAAGATTTCTTTTTTTTTTCCTTCATCTCTTTATTATCTTCCTTTCCTTTTCCGAAGAAACAAAAACTCATCTATAAAGGCATGTTGGAAAATTACATTAGACTAGTGTGATCGAGTTAGTGACCCTGAGTATGATTACAGGGCCGTTCGGAAGCTCTTCTTCTCTTGCACTGCTTCAAAATTATAAATTCTACAACTTACTCTCTATACCTAACAAAGGATAAGTAGCTGAAAATGAATATAATACTTGCACCTTGTAAAAGAAGATAGAAAAAGAAACCATGTTTTCTAAGACATCCCAGGCAGTATGTATATCGTATATCATCATATTAAACTTGTTAAAGCAAACACTTAGATGCACGTTTTAGTTTCTTTCACAATGTGTTATCTTATCCTCACTATTTTTTTACCGACCCCATATTTTTAGGCCTGTGAAAGCTTTCTATATAGACTAGTCTATTCATTTTACAAAACAAATGACCACCGGTCATTTTTGGAATTAACCCTTCCCCAGGCATTTCTTTTAAAAAAAACACTAAGAGATCTCTTCCTTGGTTTTGCGTAAGCCCCCAAAATTTGTTGACCGGCTATAATAACTATTTGGTCATGTTGCGGTAGGAGTTTCGGTGAAAAAGCCACAGAACATGATATTGGTTGATTGAACTCTATTTATGTAACAATCTAATCTTAAAAAGAGATTTTCAATAACATTCAGCTGCTGCTTTTGTAGAAATGCATCTTAAGCTTATATGTCTCACGGATAACATGCATGCAGACAAAATGTTGCACATAGTAGATCTCAAATATGCGAAAATCTCACACTAACGATCTACTTTAATGTCAACAAATTGAGGGGTCCGAGCCTGAAAAAAAATGCTGTGAACTGCTTTGGATAAAGAAACTTGCAACATAATATACTAACTTTTCCCATTTTCTTACAACAGCTATTATTTCATTTTACTCTATCTTTTAACTTGTGTGACAAATAAAAATAAAGTTTCCTCCCTCTTTGACAAACCCAGAAAAAAGCATTTGAACAATTTTTTGTTTGAATTTGTGCATGTTATATACTTCCAAAAGAAAAGCCTGAAGCTTGGATTAAGCAAGGAAAATTGAAAAACGTACTACTGACTCCTTTGAATATGTTTGTGTGCAGTGTGCATGCCATCTTCGATCTTGAAAGCATATCTATCGTCTACAAAGAACTTTTTTTTGCATGTGGGCCATCTGGAATCTGGATGAAACTTGCCCCACGTACATTTTCCCATGAACTTATGCAGCCATTCACCATTCCTTATGCTCAGGTTTCTTGTCTTATACTAGCCAAAAAGCAGAAGACTTCCATTCACAAACTACTTGTATGCAACGTGGCTATCATCATTATGACTGCAAGAAAAAGGGACACGGAACCAAAAAAACACTGCCCATTTTGTGCAGACGACTTTTTTTGCAGAAGAGAAGTAAAAAGAAGCATAATGATATAGCTTGTTTTGGACTTCTTGAAATTTACTGGGGAGAGGGCATTACAATGCATACCTATTTCCATATCTGGTAGTTGGTAGTGATGATGCTGGCTGATGCAGAGTGTGTCTTAAACTTTCTTCTTGAGTTTCAACGAAGAAAGCTGCTATATCTCTGACTCACTGAGAGTTAAATCATGATGATCAGTACCACAGTCAACCCCATACATTTGACATATTTCTTCCCGTGTGAATTGCCCCACGGGAATATTTATCGCTCCCGAAGCGTCTTTTTCTATTTCCGCAGTAGAATTATGGTTACACAGTCATACAAAGCTATATTTCTACTCATACATTTTATCTTTCACTACTTTCTTAAGCTAATGTTCCACGTTAAACTAAATGGTTTTCTTGTTAGAAAGTCTAAGAGTGAGTTTTGTGGTAAAATAAAATAGGAAAAGGCAATAACTGAAATGTATGCGTGAACTTTGTGAACCAAGTGTCTTAACTTAGCAAACATCCGTCCATCCTCATTGCTTTCCCATCGTCACACTTGTGACATCACATCCGTCTTTTACTCCAGGAACTTGGGCAGTTATAGATGAAGCCTAATAACAAGGATGACTATATGAATGTGTCCTTTTACTCAAGAAAAAGTGAAAGTTCTAATAGAAGAAAAAATGGGTAGTAAAATTGATAATGATAATATTGTTTCTTTTTGTAAAACCCAATTTTTATGTGGTGGAAGCAAAAGCCATTCGAGACACATGCTCCATTGTCATTGACTTGGCAGTCGAATATCCCATACTATTTATCTAATTATCGATTTTTGACATTGATCAAGTAACACTGATAACATTATTTTAAAGTAAGATTTTTTCTTTGTGTTTTCCATTTTTGTAGGTTTCTTGCAAGGATACTGGAGTAAATAGACTGTGAATTAATACGGGGGAAGGGATGTCAGTTGTATTTGAGCATCGTCGAAATCCCCACCGCTCCCCGGCCCTTGGATATAGCCACAACGATTGGAGCTCTGCTGGTGGTGGTGGAAGCCCTGGCAGCAGTAGTAGCAGCAGTTATGAGTCTAGTAAAGGAGACAGTTGGAACAGCAATAGCTCCTATGTTCTAGGCAGCAGCAACCCAGCATCCCTAACACTTCCCCATTTACGACACCACCATCACAGTCGTAATCATGGGAGCATCGGTGGAGCTACTCCTCTCCGTTTCGGTGGCACAAACAACATGCTCAGTTTCAGTGCAAGCAATAGTTCTTTCCCACACACTACCATTAGTGAGGCGCACAAACACAGCAGTGCAAGTGGTTACGGAAAATTTGGGGAAAATGAAACTTTCTCTGGAGAGAAAAGTTCTAGATTTTTGTCTTCTTCTCTTTTAGAACCCTCAGCAACCCAGTCTCAATTATCATCCCACCCATCATCTCTGCCTCATTGGGCAACTGGTGTAACAAATCGGAAAAATAACTTTGAAAATCTGGGCACTCATGTTGACTACAATGGTACATTAGACAAAACACATCACCACTTTGGACACAAAATGGATAATAGTACAACCCTATTTAGTAGTTCCTCCATGACGCACCCGAACATTTCTCATATCCATTATACTAATCACACCACTAAGAAAAGTTTTACTTCAACAGCATCATCATCAATTGAACAGCTTTTCGGCAAGTCCAACTACAATGATATATATAACAGCAGTTTTAGAAACTTCAGTGGTCATAATCTTCCCATACCCCCCGACCTATCCCTTGACGTAGGTACCCTTTCAACAGAAGAAAGTGTATCTCCAAACTATTATAATATCACGACTATCATCTCCGACTACAACAATGAGACAGCCACAAACGCTACAAACACGACAGCTGCAGTGTCCGTTCTTCAGGGGCATTTATATGCGACCATTTTACCAATCATGCTTTTCTTTTGTGTTCTCGCTGTTGTTGTCAATCTTCTGATTGTGATCTCAGCAAGGTGGTGTCGGAAACCCATGTCACCCACTTTGTACTTTTCAATCTCACTTGCCCTGGCGGATGCTTATGCTGCAGCTATTCTTGCTGTTGGACTCGTTATCAATTCACTTCTCCCCGTTTTGTTCCAGTACAGATTACCCATGTGTTTCAGCTTGGTTGTTGAAGCATTTCGGTTAGCATACACAAATATTATTTTTTAATAACTAGTCGTAGCAAAAAAAATCTCCATTCTAATTTAAAATTCCATAAGTGGTAATTATTTTTCGATCAATCTTTTTTGTTTTTGTCACAGACAAGGCGGGATTCTTGTAACGGTCTGTCATCTCCTTGCTCTGGCCATGAACCACTGGATAGGAATCGTAAGACCACTTCATTATGCTGCCACAATGACAAGAAGGACGGCGTGGACTGTCATAATTTTTTCCTGGATATGTCCAATCACTATGATTTTCTTTTACTACTCCTGCATCCGAGGAGAAGGGTTTCAAAGTAGTCGTTGTGAAACAAACCATTTTCTTTCGGAAAGAGCATACAGAGCGTTCTTCGCCAGCTGCTTTTTCGCACCACTGATTCTTATGTCCTTTATCTACATCCATATTTTCATCATCGTCCGAAACCATCACACGCATCGCCAACGATATCAAGTAAAGGAGAAAGTAAATACTTTTTTCTGCTTTTTTGCCTTTTTCTTGTTTGGAACTGTAGAGCTTTTATATTATACCGTACTTAAGTAGACTTAACTTAAACCAAGTTGCAAAGTGTGTGTTTTTCTCACCCGTCAATGAAAGCAATAAATAATGAAAGTTTACTTTCTCTCACATTTATGCATACATATTGCTTATTGCACACTCGCATTATGCTTATCCAATAATGAGAAAATGATTGTTTTCTCATATCCTTCGATTTGTTGTATCCAAAAATAAAACAAATTGAACCCTGCTGTTGCTTAAAATTCATGCTTATCGCTGTTAGTCAATAAATGTAATTCTTTAAGCCTCGCTACTAGTGTCGCTTCTTATTATTATCATATTTTCAGTAGACAAAGCACACGTTTTCACGTTATTTTGAATTGAAACTTGTGACATATTCTATGCTTGCTAAACATTCACACAAAGTACAAGTTGACACACATTATATGCGAGTTTGTGCATTTAGAACTTTTTTCCTGCTCATCTCTACTTTTAAATTGTAAATATTTAACGTGTACTTTTATGTTCTTTAACACGATTACACAGAAAATGAAAATTGTTTCGAAATTTTTGCAATTAGCGTAGGAGGACCAATGAAACTGAAACTTTATATTTTTGGCAATTTATGGGAAGTGAGCTCTAAAGCCAAGCAAGCATCCAATTAAAAAGCAGAATATTTAAACACAATAGTCCATGTTTGTTGTTTACAAACCAGTTTATGAAGTAATTCCACAAACAAACTAGGTTAGCTTGTCATCCCGCATCAACTTTAATTACAACAAATGTGCGATACCTAATCTTGTACACAACACAACTCATAACCTGTAGTGCTTCATTACCTCAAATGAATAGCTAACCAGAATTGAAAGCTTGAGGGATTAATTAATAGTCATAATGGGGCAAAGAGTGAAAAGCCACGGCACTCAACATACTTGCTTAAATTAATGTTAAACTTGTCGAATACCTTCGCCTTCGCAAATACAAGATACATACTTCAAAGTAGAACGTAAACACAAAATCTAATTTTCATGGATTCCAAATTTCATTCCATACAAAATAAAAAAATACCTGTATGCTCGCCCACGTCTACAATATTGAAAAGGGTCGGGTCTAATCTCATTACTTACAGTGGTAAAAATAAAATATTTGACATGATTCAACTTGAGTGCAAGTCCCTAAAATAAAGTACAGCAGTTTTTACACGAATATCATAATAATCATTGCAAACAGAAGCAATTCAACAAGTCAAGTCACACAACAAAAAATATAATGTCTCAATTTCACACAGCTTACCACTTCTCCTTAAAGTTTAATCAAACATCCAAGAAGATAAAAGTTGCACAAAAGTACTCTCAAGGTAAAGAAGCCAAGAGCATTTAGGACGAAAATCCTCTGTACTCAGACCCAATGGTCACATTCATCTGATCCCAAAAAGCACACAACTACTCATTTCATAGAATCACCGTCATTTTATTTCCTTATGAACGTTAAAGCTCGGTGCATGATGGGCTAGTTTAGGTCACATACCGAAAGTAATATAATAAGTAGAAGTAACATTGAAAAGGACACGAAAAGTAAAGTTTCTCAACCTCTTTCCATTATCAGACATTAAGCTTCCATAAATCAAATAAGAGAAAGTCGTTTTGTGAATGTTACAGTTGCAAATCCGAAATTGTGTGCATTGCACTTATCGTTGTTACCCCATCATGCTTATTAGCCATATTACATTGCA
>JAQIWN010000627.1:0-29302 GCA_034699025.1 Entomobrya cf. arborea Gr-Col-00668 | reverse complement strand
GTGCACATAATACTAAACATACCTTCATAACATTAAGATATACACAGGACGATTCTTGTAAGCTATTATTATAAACCAAAAATTTAGTTGAAAAAACTTGTTTAAAAGAAAATATTAAACTGACAAAAGATAAAAAATATCCTGACAAAAGTTAAATATTTTTATTCGTCTAAAACATAATAAATAGAAAATAGCTACATAATAGCATATAAAGTCTGGTTTCTAGCATTGTACTTCATTGTATAAGCTCAGGTATAATAGATCGAGTAATTGCAAAAAGAAAATAACTTTTTTTCTTCTATTCCACAAAAAATTGAAGAAAACTTTACACATAATACCGTTACGTACTACAGTAGAGACACACATATACAACAACAGTATACTCGTACAACATTCTACGGGTTTTTATTTAGTAGGTTACTGGTTTTTGCGAAAACCATTTTTTTTTGCTTGTATCTTTCATCTCTGTTCAAAATCCCAAGTTTTTATCCGTCTATTATTATTTCGGGCTGTTGTGTCATGAATACCTGAGTGAGTGGTGGACACGAAGAAGATACAGATGCTACATTCTTCTTTTTATAAAAAGAGAGCATGAACCAGACACAGAGGGGCTTTTTGATGATGAAGATGAAGGTTGCTTACTACACACTCAAAGTTCAGCTATACATGTGCTGAGCCAAGTGTCCTACCCTACCCACTTTCTTTGTTGTATGTGTCGCCTGAATAGCATCAGTGAAATAACATATCGCCTAAATTTTTCTACGTACGTGTAGATACAGTACCTATATTGAACGAAGCAAGTTTTTAATGCAACTTTTCCATCAACTGCAACCCCAATTGGTGGAATAACGGAAAGAAAAAAACTCATATATTGACCATTTTGATGTAACCAGTAGTTTAGTAGCAACGTTATTATAAATACTGGATTTTTTTACAAAAAAAAAAAAGTTTTCTGCGCAGTTGTACCAGTAGTAGCATTATAAATTCAAGATATGGGGTAATCAACTTCTCTTTCCTAAGGACGTAGTGGTTGACTACTCTCTGGCCCATTCAATTTTACTCAAAAAAAAAAAATGCTGACTTTCATTTGCAATGTAACTGGGACATGAATAGCAATATACAATAGTTTCACTACAGTAATAACATTCATTCCGCTCATCAATGAACTTGGAAACTTACATTTACATTTGTCTGTGAGTTGCGTATTTGTACCTCAAGTAAAGTCCGAGAAAAGGAAAAGAAAAACTTTTTTTTTCGAATTTGATGTAATATTAAATTCTCAACAAAAAAAAAATTCTTCGAAATCTCTTTGCAATAGATTTGGAACTATGCACGAAAGCTGTTACGTTACATTCCGCGTCTGCATAATGGACTATGTAATGAAAACACGAAGGCATACATACCTAAACCCACGCGATATCATTTTACCTTGACGAAGAAGGTGTATGCCTACACAGACACAAGAGCCACAAGCCACACCACCACAAAGTAAAATATATACATATTTATTTTGAATATGCCTTTTACAGGTTGAGAAATTGAAGAATGGAAGGAAATACAATTCATTTCTACGGTTGCTTCCTTCTTTTCGAATTCACAGTTCTGCCAACACCATCCACCAACGCAATATATACAACTCTCTGAACATAACGGAAAGGGAAGCTGTTTTCCAAAGAACATCTAAAGCATCTATCAGCAAACACGCAACCAAGCGGAAACTTTATTGAAAAATAATACTTTTGAGCTGATTAAAATATTAATGAGATTAATGAAAAATGATAGTTGTTTTCCAAGAAAATGTGGGCGAACAAAGTAACTAAAAACTTTTCTCTCGGAGGTGGAAACACAAGAACAACGCAATACCTACTTTTTTGATTATTTTCATCATAAGTATGTGCAGAAATAGTTGATTGTTGTTATTTTATAGAACAAAACATTATTTTGCTCGACCAACTGCTAGAAAAACAATGAAAATGAAGAACGTGTACATTTCAGTATCAATACTTCATATTTTACAAAACTAAATTTTCATATTTTATACTTCTTTAAGTTCGTTAAACTTTTTCCCATCATTTCTATTCACAAGCTGGAAGTTTTCTAGTTATAGTTATGAAACATGTTCATTAGAAATTCAATGCACCTGTACAACTTGTAAACAACTAGGTTTACTTGACTTCCCAACCGAAGACCTTGGATTGTTTGTTTGTTCAAAACATTATTAAGTGTCCTTTTGTTAAAGAAATTCGAAAGAAGTGGTTATGAAATGTAGACAGCAAAATTGTGGTATATGGGAGCTTTGTTTACGAAAACTTGCAACATCTTTCGTAGAAAAGGCTTTTCTAGGATATTCTCTTTACAAGCACATGCTTACTTCACCAATACCTGAAATTCGCAAAGAGACTTATCGAATCTCATTCCGTAATAAGCATATTTCGTACAAAGTATTTAAGGGATTACATCATCATGATGACTACGTTGATTATCATTTTAAAGAGTTAAAAGTAACATAAAGAGAAAAAAGAACGAAAGAGAAAATACTTTATTCCCAACTTTACCAGCTACCTTCCACCGCTTTCTCTAATAATTATGTTTTGTGTAAAACACAGACAAATTTTATAGACTCTCTTTTTTGCTGATTTGCATTCACGGTACAGTTGTTTCAGAAAAGAGGTAGTGGATCGGGATGGGAAAAAAGACCGAAGAGAAAAAAGATCCAAAGAAAAATTCTCCAATTTCCTCAATTACAAGAACTCATTCATACTACACAGGTTCATACACACTTGATTGTTCTTCATTGTGTTGCACAATCCAGATAATAGTTCCACAAAGGAATATGTTGAAAGAATAAGAAAATAGTGCACAAAGCACATAAAAAAGGAAATCTTGACTTAACTTGGTAGCTTCACATATGTCTTTTCTTTACTGACTTTAAGAACGATATGCAATATTCAGAAGTGAAGAAAATAGGTATTATTATTTTATACATATGCGTGGTGTGGTGGACTTTTGGGAGCTGCAAAATTGTAGAAACATGCACTAGCCATGCAACCAACTCGCTTAATCTTGTAGTAGAGAGGTGCAACCTCGAACTACCATAATTTCGACAAGACTACATCTCTTCTTCTTCCTTCCCAATGACAATGAGATTAGTGGTACATAAAGGTTTCACGTGGTCCTAGATTAACTACTTAAATTGGATTTCCAACCAAAAGGAAAAAAGAAGATAGCTGCTTGTACTCCGACATACATAAATTATCATCATCATCATGAAGACGGAAAGGGAACTATTAAGCTTCGTCTCTATAAAAATGGCCTTGCTTTCGCTTCTCTTCATCTTCTCTCAGTTTTCAAATTACACACAAATGTAGTACGTAACTAACTACTAGTATAATACGTAAACCAACTTCCTTCCGTTAACCATTTATATTCTCACAGACAAACAGCAGCCACACAGTAAATTTCTTATTCTAAAATGTTCACGTTAACGTTTTTCCACGCGAAGACGATTCAGAGAAGCGTACACAAAGTTCGCCATTCATTAAAAAATAGAGACTAGTGCGATGGTGTCAGTACGTAAAGCACCAACGTTAATGCCTCTTGGTTTTAAGAAAAATCAATTGTTATAGAATATAATGCTATGATTCTGATTCAAGAAACGAATGGGATAATAACTATCCCCAGCACAGCAATCAAGTAGTTTTTTATTAAGACCTTCTCACACTAAAAACTAAAAAGCTATATATTTAAGAAGAAGGAATACCAAGTATACATACAAAACGAACACCACTCATTTTCCAAGTGGTTTAAGAACAGGATGAAAAAAACTTGTGTGAAAGTCCTTCAATATTTTATAATACTTGGGGAAAACTAAGTAGACT
Organism: Entomobrya cf. arborea Gr-Col-00668; assembly: GCA_034699025.1. Taxonomy (NCBI): domain Eukaryota; kingdom Metazoa; phylum Arthropoda; class Collembola; order Entomobryomorpha; family Entomobryidae; genus Entomobrya; species Entomobrya cf. arborea Gr-Col-00668. The sequence goes on along the minus strand of JAQIWN010000627.1, from coordinate 25,424 downwards.
TATCCAAGTCATTTTAGCAGACACGTTTATCTAAGTCACTAACCAACAAGTACAAAGAGTCTGTATGGGAATGAACATTTGTAACTTTTTTTTGGAGAATCTTCTCTTACCAAAACTGTGATCCTCATCACTGATTTCTTCAATCTTTGTATCTTCCAGTTCTTGAAGCCATCGATAAAGCTCTTCCAAATCAACCCAATTATCACTGACACAATTATTATTTCGCTGAGGAACTGTTGGCACTTGAGATGGAATTCTTGATGGACCCAATATACCCCTTTCACCTCCTCCCGAAGCGGTAGCGGCGGAAGAGAATGGCGAGCTTGTTAATGACGCTGCCATTGCAGTTGAAGGTGATATTCGGGGAGGTAATGAAACAGGATTAGCTGTCCAACGGGATAAACTTGGCTCAATTAAACGAGGATGTGACTTATGAGCAGGGAGAACTGGTAGGGGACCTGCCCCATTGCTTGCCCCACTTGACAAAGGTTTGCTATTATTAAGGTAGTAGGAAGGTTGGTGATGAGATAGATTATTCTGTTGGCTATGATGATTACTAAAAAGTTGAGAATGATGAGGAAGGTGGTGGTGGTGGTTGCCACTACCGCTACTACCGCTCCCACCTCCGATACTACCGTTTTCCTGGTCACGATACATTTTGTTTCAAAAGATAAATCACACGTACACTGTAATTATTTTACTTAAAATATATATTGTCGTGTTGGAATGAGATCACACAAAAGTGAAGTAAAAGAATTATAGCGTTTTTGCGAATATAATTTAGATTAATGCACCCTGTAACCTTGAATTTATGTTATAAACATTGAAACTTAAGCATTATGTTTCTTAAAACAATGATTTTTTTTCTCTCAAAAGGATCATTATCATCATCATCTTAGTAGATTGCGTGTATTCACAAATTCTTATTTTTATTCAACTTGAGATGCAATTTCAAGCAACGTGTGGCTTCTTGGAGAGCACAGCCAAAAAATTCTTGTGAAGGTGTATAGTGCACAAAGCACGTAGTTTCAGGGAGAACTTTACGATGCGATGACTATGATGCTGGTGGTAGGTAACAGTAAAAACTGTTTTCACATTGCCTTCCTTTGCTGCTTCTTCCCTTCATTTGTTATTTCTTGAAACAACGCCAATACACTGTATATCTAATTACATAAAATCTTATTATGGTCCTCCCAACAGGATATCTTGTGTCGGATACATTTCGTATTTCGTTCGCGTAATGGGAGACACGCACTTAATCCCATTTTCTACCTTTTTTTCTCTGAAAACGTCTTTACTACAACGACAACAACCACGCGAGAGTTTCTTGCTCTTGTAGAAAAACTTACAAAGCAACTTAATCTGTCAACGTTCATTATGTCACTTATCTGCGTAAAATGCGTATAATTCAATTCGTGCGATAAGTAAGGTGAATGTTTTTCCTTTTTTTCCTTTCAATTTTTCATGACGTTTTACACGTGTAGCTACATTCTTTAATGTTTGTTGTAAACCTCAAGCAAATAAAAATGTTGTTTTAAGAGTAAATTTCTGTGTTGATCAAACTAGAATTAATATCAATGGAGCGTTATATATCAAGACAAGATGTGTTTTTGCCCTTCTTTGTTTTTTCTTCACTATCACACACAATGCATAATAAAATATATTTTGTTCAGATTTTAAGTGGAGGACTATGGTATTTCATAAAACTTATCAAGGTCTCCATAAAAATACACACAAATGTTTCATCGACTAAAAAAAGTTGTTCAGTTCAGATTCTTTTTAATAACAAGCGAATTAACTTCTGTTCATCTGAACACTGAACATCATCATTAAATGAATAACTTTATAATTAGCTGATGGTTTTCTATGTAGCTGAAAAGCTTCAAGGCCAGCAAACCCCGAAGCAAACAAATTAAGCACACTGCTCACAATACAATAATAAAAAAAGTGAGTAAATATAAGAAAGTATTTTTATTCTAATGGGTTTTCTTGACAGAGACTATTACATGATGTGTACAAGCATCAATCAAAGATATGTTGGTGCTGATAGTTATATCTGTATCTGTTGTTGCATGTTTCTGTTTGCATTTATTCCAATCCATTTATTACAGAAGGAGCAGCACCAACATCGGTGGTGGTGGTGGTAGGGTAATGTATTGATAATGTGTTTTTGATGGGAATCGGAGGCATTGCCGCTGGCCACTGACTCACGCAAACTTGATAAATGTGTAGAAGATGATGAAACAATTTGTAGATTCATTTTCTGTAACGATATGCAAATATACAATACACAGAGCAGCAAGAACTGTGGCAAGTATAATTGACAACACTATAACATTTTTTTTCTGTAATAGCTGAAAATCAGTGATGTGGACTCAAAAAGGAGGGACCTGCAAAACAGGAGGTGGAGAATAAAAAAGGTTTAGCGTAATGGACAGGTTTCAATCAGCAATTAAATGTGGAACAGGTCAACACTTTTATATATTTTATATTGCTATTAAATGGTATTCAATATTCAAGAAAAAGAAAGACGAGCACCCAGTCAGTGGAAGTTGAAAATGAACACCTTGATTTTTTCCAATGCTATTTTCTTTGAATCGGTTCACATACTTTTCTGTATTTTACATTCAGCACGTTATTTATGCTTTGCTTAATAAAGGTTAACACACTGGTTTTTCAAAGATAAAAATATACACATTCAACTTGGTTTAAATGTTGTTAAACATTCAAGAAGATACGAGGCGACAGGATGAAGGAGATGTTGAAAAAGAGAAATAATAGCACTTTACTGGCTTTTATAATTGCGAATTTAGCCAAGGGCAGTTATGCAGTTTTCCCTGCAAAAAAATCTCTCCATTTTCGACTTTTATTTTTCCATTGTTGCTTGATGCCGCTTGCGCTCCTTCTACTTGTTCGTTTGAATTCACATTGTTGTTTGTTGCCAGACGTGTTGTAATTTTTTTATAAATAAAATTCAATTGTAGGTATGTAGATAACTACAATATAACGTGTTTTCAATACACACTCACTTTAAAACATTGCATATAGTGTAGATTAACGCTGGCTGGCTGGCCATAAATATAATTTGAAATAGTACATGTACAAGTTAGACTATGTAAAAGGCTTGTCTGTCTCTGTGCCCTGTGCCCATTACAATTTACCTTTTATTTGCTTTTGGCAATAACAATAACAGTAATGATCTCTTTAACTTTGTTCTTGTACCTTCTTCATAGCAAAGATAAAGAGATACATTAGGTTTTTATTATCGTAGATCATACATTGTCACATCAGGTAAGTATGCAGGCGACAGACGTCATGATGTGTTTGTGACGACAGTTTGTTTGCACGGAAAACACCACACGATCTCACGAAATAATGCACACATACGGATGCATGAACAAATATTATATCACAGATATTGCACCAACAGCAACAACACTACGAGGAACGTCGAACGTCTTTAAGAAAAAAGCTCTAAAAGGTGCTTAATTTCAGTTTGTAGTATTCACGGCTGCTGATGATGATTAGATGACTGATGACACAAAAGTGTTACTAGTTACTCCTAAATTATATACCTTGTATTAGAGTATGTATCACCACAATCGATACTGCGTGTCTTGTGTACCAAAAAAACGAGGTATTGTAATGGAATAACAATGCATATTTATTTAAAGTAATATTTTTACAGTACTTTTTGTCAGGTATATACAGTATGTTTCACAATTGCAGTATTTTCCGCATAGTTAACCGTGATCTGAAGGACAACGTTGACGATTATGCTACCGCATGCTTTTTCTCATTGTTCTGCATTGTTGTTTTACTATTTAGAAACATTTTGGAAACCTAACAATTTGAGAACTTGCTTTTACCCTACCTACTTACTACGCACAAAACCTCGCAGTCTCTGGAAAATATTGATATTTTCTCAAGTGCAAAAATATCAGAAGAAACATGATATTTTGACAATTTATGAAATTATTTTCTTCTCGTATTCGATTTTTCCGTTCGCCGGTAAGAAAATAATGACGCTGGGAGTATTATTAGAGGAGGTATAGCACGGAATTTCCAGAAAAACACCACACTTTGTTACATGATGACCACACTGCACACAATGCAATGGTGGAGTGGAGAACCGTAGGACTCGTAGGAGTTACCGGTACTTATATTGTTGCTTTTGTGGAGGAAAAACTATACTGTTGTGTGGGCATCGCTTTGGATTCACACTGCGGGGAAAAGTTTTTCATTGCGTTGCAACCAATTCTATATGAAATAGAACACAGGTAAAATATGTATACCAGCAGCAAATCAAGAATCTTCTTTTTGCAGGAATACTAGAATAATGACTGACTGACTGCTGCCTTTCCGTTTTTGTTCCCTGTTTGTCTATGTGGTTTAGTTTGGTTAATATTTTCTGCCCTGCTTACACTTTTTCTCTCCCAACGTCTTTCCGATGATGTTGCTGTTTGCACCATAAGCTCACTTTTGCCACAAACTTGCAGTGTGAGCTGGGATAATATAGAGTAATGCAGAGAGAGTTCCGAGACTACTGAATACGGATGGATGTTCTAGTAGACCTGCGCTTCTTTCTTTTTATTCGCAAAACCCGTCGAGCGTTTTCATGTGAGTGTGACTTGTTGTTGTATAGATAGAAAACTATGTGCAAGGCTGCTCCTAATGTAATGGGAGTACTCTCTAGTCAGCTACTGACTAAAAAGTGCCAGTGTTCTCAGTCTTTTTCCATTGAATATTATCTTTTCGCAAAAAAAAAAACCTCCAACACTCAACCAAGAAATAAGAATAGAAAATTGTAATAGAGATAGTGTGCTCTCTCTTCTCCTTGTCTAAACGACAGTTTTTCTCCTTGTCTTGTTTTTTTATTCGATGAAATGTTCACGGATTCACCATACCATGCCACCACGCACGATTGTAATGATGATGATGACGAGTGGAGGACTACAACTACTATACTGCCTATCTTGTCTGTCTACTTTCTTAGTATTTAAGATCATCACATCATGCTAACCCAAATGTAAAACAACAACAAAGCACACACAAAAAAAAGAATATAAACTTGCTTTTTTGGAGCTTGTTCTTTATACGTTGTTGTTCTACATATATGCACAATACCAAGCAAAAATGTTCCTTACTGGTTGAATGTTTTGGTGCGGTTTGTTAAGCTGATATTATTGTATTGAAACGGCAAAAAAATCGTCTTATTCTTTTTTCACCTTTTTCAGTTTGTGCAAAAAAAAAGTCTGCACAGTAACTTTTCTAGTTATAAAAACAGAGGGCTAGAGAGGTACTAATACACAAAAGCTTATTCGCTCACACGTAGACATGGACATGAGACACAAATAAATTTAGGTACATTCATGGAGAAGCTCTGCTGCTGACTATTTTCAGCTTGTATGAATGTGTAAAAATGTGTTATTGTGGGAGAGGAAGATTACGATGTGCGTGTATTTCTCATATTAAGTGAAGTAAAAACTATAAATGTAATTTTCATTCTTATAGAATTTGTCTGACTGGAAAACATTTTGCTGGTATGGTAGGTATTCCTATTAGTCCCCAGTGCTGTATTGTTACCAAAATATCGCGTGAATTTGCTGAACTCCCTAAGCATAAATTGTTGTGCGAGTAAATGATCATCAGCAATATCATTATTAACATGCCACAAAAATATTCACACATAACGCCTTATCGTTATGTGTCAGTTTTTTTGGTTTAGTATTGGTGGTGGTGATGGTAGTTGCTAACCTTTAGGTTACAACATCAAAATAGCCTGTAGCTCACAACTCTGCAACATCTGCATTACAGTTATATCACTACAAGAATAACATCATTATACCTTGCTAAAATATGCACGTTTATTTGAACAAAAACCCTAATGAAATTATATGTAGTATTTTGTGCTTCTTCTTCGTGTGCATAATATTTTTATGTGTGCACCACAAAACAATAAAGTCTGGGTAGGACACGGTTTTTTTGTGTGGCTTGACTTGGCTTGACTGCTCCTCTTCTCCTGGCTCTCATTCTCTTCCCAGCTGGCTTGCAGGCTATGAGCATCAACAGACAATGCCATTCCCAAACCAAAACCATCCCCCCGACCATCAGCCTCTCATCATTTTTCTCCTTGCACACTAATCGTTATCATCACATGCAGAAAATATTATTATGTGAGTTTAGCTGAATAAACTGAAGGAAAAACGGTAAAACTCCACAACACATTAATAAAAACGCTTTGCGTGATGATAAGGTTAACTCATGTCAATGATGATATAGAATGCCATTATGATCGGTACTGTATTCTATATTTTTGCCCATTCATATGATTGTAGAGTAGCCAAATAGCTAGAGAATTTTGCTATCAGTTTTCTCTCCATGTTATTTTAAAGGAAATTGAGTATGTAACAATATTCAGTAGTGGTGAGCCAAGGGTATCATGCCACCACACACAGCGACAGCAAGAGGGATTCAGCCTCAGCTAAATTGAGAGATGACGGCTGGCACGCGGCGCAGCAGTGGTAAACAGTTTATGTGTAACTATTTGGTTTTCTATAAAAAAAAAGGTGCATGCACTTTACACTGATGTACATAACATACATACTTTACAAACTCACTCACGCAAGTAAGTAAACATAGACATACTAAACCAATTTGCTCATGACATTACAAAGACTTGCTATTCTACTGCTCTCATAAAAATTCCAAACTCTGAGAGATGTTTTCTCAAAAGCAGATAGGAATGTAGAAGAGACAGCTGCATCTGGAATCTGGAAGTACTATAATTCGCTGATTACATTACAAATGACCATTTCATTGTTCTCATGAAAAGATTCTTGGATAATTTCATTTAATATATGTGACATGTCGTGTACAAATTTTACGTGATTGCTTCGCTTAAATTTAAGCTACAAAAAATAAGTACTTGTTAAAATTGACGTGTCATTCTATCCATCATCGTCATTAAAAAAATGTACATCAATTTACACATGTCGTATTATTTTGCACGCACGTAAAAGACACAAAAATTACTTGACAGGATGAAATCCTTGAAATTTTCATTTTTTTAATCGATGTACTAAACATCATCAAACTGACTGTTGCGCAAACAAATAGCAATCGTTCAACTTATCACAACAGCAGCACTAATTTAAGGCACTGTATAGTTTTTTATAAACTTTGCGATGATGCGACCAAGGTAGTGAATTAGTTGCCGGTCTTTTTACAGTAAAGTAGTAAATTGGATAGTGGTGGCGGCAGCTTTTTCTCCTTTTCTCTTCAATATAGCTACTTACAATAATCCGCCAAGGAATTCGTGATGTCGCTTCTTTACTGCTGATGACATCAGATCAGCATGTATTTTGCTGATATACAAGGAGAAAATCTTTTTGAAAAGGAGCATTACAAAAGTACATTGCTTGCTTACTATACAATGACAGTAGAACCGTCATTTTTCTCAACCGAATTCAGGATTATCTTCAACAAAATGCCAAATGTACGGATTACTTGGCTTATTAGTCAAGTCAATAGTTGTCCTTTGAGATTTTCAAGTCAAAAGAAACGCACACGGGCGAGGAAGATTCTGCAATTCTCAATCCTCTTGCTTGATTGATTTCAATTACATGTGTTGTTACTTTAACTGTGAGCCGCATGCACTTACATTTGCTCATATAAATTCCATAAACAAACACGCATTTACAAACAATACTTAACAATCCTTTTTCATATGGAATTAAATTCAATGAAAGGGGTGTAATCGCCTTTCATCTCTTTGAAAGGAGTACTCACTCTTTCAATTGATGAGGCATTTCACAAGCTTTTTTTTCTTTAATGGTGCCTACATAGAATTCTCGGCTTTACTTTAACACATTTATAGGATGATGATCATCATCATTATCATGATTATCATTATCGTCATATTATGTATGTGATATCAAAAGTATTTTTATGTTCATTCATTGCCTTAATATAATTCTTTTTAAAACACGCTATATAACAACCTTTCAAGTGAATTTAATGTAGCTGTGTTGTAGTAAATAGTTTATGATATATTGCACAATATCATACGGCTTTGTGGACTGTGGACCATGTCAATCCGTTCCTATTCATCTTTAAAGTATATTACAAAATTCAACTACGATACAGTATGTCTATAACTCAAAGAAACACTTTTAATTTTACAGTCAGTCAGTGACCGTGACCATCAGCCATTTAACCATTTGCCATAATTGGTATGATTTTTAGATTAATTGTCTTTACTTGGCATTTCATTTTATTTCCTTCACGGGGTAAAACAGTCGAAGACAACGCAATGCACAAACATAGTAAACTTGTTCATAACACACAAAAAAATAAAAGACAAAATTGCAAATTTAAACTTGCAATAAGTAAACTAGTAAAAGAAACCATCTATTGCTGTACAGAGGTAATAAGTAAAGTGGGTAAACTGAATGAAAATGTAGTGCCCGTAGGCAGCCGGCGCTATGGTAGGAGTTCTTTCTATGCTGTGTTGTCTGTGTCGTTTTCTTTTCTAGATTTGTGACTTACGGAGTCCAAAATTTATACAGACAAACAACATGCCATATTAAATATATGACGGCCATACTTCAAAATGATGTCATACGAAGCAAACCCACACCGTTCTGCACACCTTTTTATGATTATTGCTTATGAATATATTAATTGGCACGCTGAGGAGATGCAGTGTACACTATATACTCTAGAGAAATAGAGAATTCTGGCAATGATTGTACTATTCTCGTGGACAAAGAACAGAGTTTATGACAGGTGAGTCTTTAGTCACTCGTGGCTTCGTAGACACAAGACACGCAGTATTTTATACAACGGCTACAGCAACGTAGCAAGGCACAACAATAGGGATTAATTAAAATGGAGTCCAATTGATTAAATAAAACTTGAAGTTGCCAAACAATACCACAACTCACTTTTCATCATAATATAACTCTTTTCTGACAGTTTCACTGCAACCAAGCACATGAGAGCACCACTGGAGTATAATAATTTCCTTCTGAGACTGGGCAAATAACTCAGTAACTTAACAAGAAGTGGTGACTTGAGTGCTACTACCCAGTCTACTCATCTTGACACAACAACGTCCAACATGCAACTGAAACTTTCCATTTGAATGACATAAACAAGTTCAGAACAAGTACGTGGTGGCAAGTGGTAGTAGTGGTGACTAAAAGCGTACATGACATATCATTTTCATCATCATCCTTAATAAATTCTTCTTGTAAGTTTGATGGCTATGGTTAAAGAAAGGTTATTTATGAATGAATGTTTGAAAAAAGTCGACTTGTTATAGAGAGAGACGAGATGCTATAAGAAAGATCAAGATGTTAGTCCTCTAAAACCCAAAACTACAAGAAATCAGTTTGTAAATACTTCTGTTTTGGCTACCAACTCTATGTACCTTTATTAATGTCAGTTTGATTTGTTTATTCAATCCAAGCCAAAGTGAATGCGGCTGTTTGTACTCTTGCACAAGACACAAATAGCAGGAGACGTCGCTAATGATTAAATCATCAGGTCTTACAATCATACGTTACTTTTACATCATATTGATTACGCACACATTTTCTGCTACTAGTCACTATATTAGGTATATCTTATAGGTGCCTTTTAATTTTAACCTTTAATGGTTACAAAGAACAAAGATGAGCGGCTCTGTATACCTAAGATGCTTTAAAAATAACGATTTGTGAAACAACAGTGCATTGGTAAAAAATTGAAAATAATACATAGCCCACCTTGGATTTCCATCATATTGCTTTTTTACAACTTTTAATAGCAGCGATGGTGGTAGTGATGATGTTATTGCAACTTGAATGAGATGAGATGAAGGTTAAAATAAAAGACTGGTCAATCCATCCATCAAAGTTGATGACGATACTAATAATATTAATAAAATGGCTCACCCGTTTCATCCCCCATATAACTACTAATAGATGAACATAAGTCGTAAAGTCGTAATCCACCTTTCAATTGTAAAAAATATGATCGACTAATATTATTCATTTGCAGGGAAAAAATGATAGATGTGTTCTTGTATCATCTTATCTGGTATCATATCTCCAAGAAGAGATGTAATGTAATGTTGCCTGCGAGCAATAATCCAATCCCTTTTATAATAATTTGATAGATAATGATGATGGTGAATGGTGACCAACAAGCAAAAGCCTCCTTGAAAGATGTGTTCCTGTTTTATATGAATTCATAGTGTTATTTCTTATTATAACTCTTTTTCCCCTTTTACACTCCTCTTTGGACACTTGGCTGGATTATTGTAGTGGTGTGTTCTGTTCTGTATGACATGACTTCAAATTTCAGACTCAATTCTATATACTAATTTTTCTATAGCATGTGACTGGCATGTTATCATCACAAAACAGCATGTTATTATTTGAAGACTCAAACAGGAGACGAAAAATGGGCTGGGTTTTTTTTTGGTTTCGGTGATTTTTTCTGTTTGGTTGGATGAATTCGTGATGCTGAGGATGTTCAAATATAATAGTAATAATGGTTTTTATCATTTCTTCAAAGAAACAAGATGATGATGAGGGTGATATGGGAAAGCATCATTTTTATGTTACATTAAACGTTTAATCTATTAAAGCCATTCAGTGCACATCACAAGCATCCAGTTTTTCTTTGACAGCAAGGAGTAAACTAAACAAAAACAGGTATCCTACTGATCTCTGTGGGCATATAAAATTGATATGGTAGTTTATAATTTAAAGACCCTTTCTTTCTCTACCGAAGTGTGTCTTTTGATTGATTGAAAGATGATGGAATATTTACCTAATCTGTACATACGAAGAAAACCATGAAGAAAAATATAAGATTTAAAAAAAGAAGGGATAAAATGTACACATTTCTGCAACTGGATTTTAAGATGGAGAGTTCATCATCTTGTTGCTCTTCCGAATTAGAAACGGCAGCAGCTGGTGTCGATATGAGGTATCAAGAAATATCTACCTGACTGCCTAAGAGACTGACTCCTGAGAAGAACTGAGACTGAGATTATTTTGTGAACGCCCATGCATTTTCTCACCATGCTTGTAAGTTTTAAATAATAAGTTGGTATCGTGGTAAAAACGATGATGGAAGGTGAAGAAACGGCTTTATACCTTAATGTATATTCGCTGTTCGTGAAAAAATTACATGGCACTTTGTGACTTGTTTAAAGGAGAAAAAAATTCATACGAGTCAAGGTATAAAAATATTTTTAAGAAAGGTGTGAAAAAATCTACATTTTTAGGTGAGGAAAGGTAAAGGATAAAAAATTTAGCCTTTGTTACTTTTTGCATTTGCTTATCTTATATTATCTTACGTGTTTGAGTAAATTATAGTTTTAAGTTTTAGGTATAAGGGATAAGAGAGGTAACAACCTGCAACGGAAAAATACGTTTTTTTTTCAAGTACGCCCACGACAGTTTTACTTTCTTCACAAGATAATTGATAGAGATTTCACTTGTTTTTTTATAAGAAGGTGGTGGTGACTAAGTAGACGAATACACCTCCTCAAAAACGTTTATATCTCAGTGAACAAAACTGATTAAATTTAACTCAAATACTTGATACAAGAATATTTACTTTTTATACACATTATCTATGACTCAACTTTTAACATATTTTGATTTCTTAACCTTTCATTTTGTATTTACACTTGCATGTCATGGTCTCATCTCGAGTCTCGACACCAGTTGTCTGCGTTTCCTTCTACCTACCTGTCTCGAAACTCCAATGCAAAAAGGTAGGAATTGAGTGGACAATAATAAGATGAAATCATCACATCTCAAGTAACCGATTTGCATATTTTTTGTTTGACAGTCGAGATTCAACTGTCATTTATATTCGACAGTATTATTATATGCATAAGAAAATGTATACCTTCATTCATAGTGTAGTAAGTGTTCACGAAAATAAACGCTGGGCTTTGCACCAATTTAGCAGTTGATGAATCATTTTCAGTTCCTTAACTAACTTGATAGAGTGCATCACAATACATAAAATGATCTTAAATTTGGGTTGAACCCGTCACAAGACTTCTTTAATGTATGTGGTGGTGCGTTTGATATGATATCAAATTTTGGATTTTATGTGGTGGTTTAAGGTAGCTCGGCAGTAACACAATTATTAAATTAAGTGTCATATTTATGGTTTTATTCTTTTCCTAGTTGTTCTTGTCACATCAGATATATATCAAATCAAGTTGACGACCTACCACCACGTATCTATCCAAACATACAACATCCTTATCCTTGTGCCTGCTTTTTGTCACAATATACAACACGATTTTTTATTAGACTATGGATCAACAGTGCATGTATATCATATAAGAATTACGTTATGTTCGTCGCAAATTAGGTTGTCCTATAAGACAGCAAAAGTGAACCATGGCATGACATTTTCATTCTAGTGATAACTTGCACAGCATGTCTGTAAACAATTTCTCTTAATTTATAGCGTCTTCATGTACTACTGGAGATATTTTTTTCAATTTAATGGTCAAGCACTAGATGATAGTTTAAAAGGTTTAATTAAATATGATTCTTCCGGTAGCATGTTACATAGCTGTCTTTGAATTGAAGTTTCGCTATTAAGAGTGAAAAACAACGTTAAGATGACATTTATGAGAAACAACCCTTCATCATCATCAGCCTTTATGAATCAAATTGTTTCATATTGTTAGGATGATGAACGTGTGGATTTGTGGACAAAAGTTTAAAAGGGATTTTATTAGAAATTACCTACTGCACTGCAGTTGGCACTTGGCAGTTACTTATGTTTGAAAGAAATGAAAAGGACAACCAACTCCAACTGGGCCAACTTTTTTTCTTGAAATGGTAAAACGCTCTGAAATTACTTGAAAACAGGCGAGCAGAGCAGTTTGACAAAAAGAAGTCGCTTTAACATCACCAACAAAACCGTTCGTTGACTACCCGTAGATATTTTAATGGTAAATGCACAAGGCTGTTAATAATGAGCTTAATTGTACGTATAGTCTACAGTGAATTTATTTGAGTAGTCAAATTACTTATTTACATGTATTCTCCATCATCATCTTGGCCTAAAGCGTTCTGACCAATTGTAAGAATTAAGCAATATTATGTCATGCTGGGGCCCATTTTCCTTCAAAACGAGGCTACTTAACGAATTGCACGCAATCATTTGACCAAGCTTGTGGAGATATGTTCTATAAAACTAGTTATCGTCCAAGCAAGATCGTTCACCCGAGCTAAAAAGACCAAAAATTTTATGATGTACACATGACAAGAAGGTCTGTTAAGTGATGACAGAAGAGTTAAGTGATGGAAAAATTCAAGTAAACACTAATTTGCTAAGATGCATGCATACTGGGAATATAAAGAGGCCAAAAACGATTAAAAATTGTACACCGTGTACAGAAGCAGTAAGAGAATTATGATTTAGGAGGACCAATATATTAGAAAAATCAACTTTGGGATTTTTGTGATACATGGGTTAAATAGTTACACACAAGTAACATTACCACACAAATGTACTGTAATTTAATACGTCATTGTATTTCCATTGGTACTTTTCAAAAACACTCTTGCATTCAAAGAAAGAAAATGCTTTGGAACCATAATTCCAATTTTCTGATATACATAAGTAATACCTCGAAGATTTTAAATGTCATTAAGTTGGAAACTTGGAAATTACTTCCGTAACGGAACTTCCGTTTCCAATATCCTCATCAGTTCCTCCAAGCAAAATCATTACGTCATAATGCATCGTTCGTCGAGTTGTGGTATCTATAATATACATAAGTACCAAGAGTGATGGCAAGATGATAAATTACACAATTAATTTGAACGTATTAAAACTGAAAAAATATAAAGTTGCGAAATTGATTTTTCTATTTAGGTCAACAACCAGTACAGTGCTTCCCGATTAAAATATCTGTCATCTAATCTTGCCACTTCGTTTCAAACATGCTTCTTGTACTTTTCTTTTAAAGAAAAGGAGGAACAAGTACATTAGTGCCCGAGGGACCGCCTTTCCATTTAAAGTGTTAAAATAAACTAAACTAAAAGCTAAAAAGAAAAGGAAAATGTGTGCAGCTATCTTAACGAGGATCCATAATCGTAGAAAACGAAGAAAAACTCTACGTAGGGACAGGGACATCTAAGCACATTATACTTTTTTCTCAAACTTTTTACCAAATATATGCATTACATTACATACGAGGAAGAGAGGGCTCAGATTCCCTTTTTTAATACCATCCGTATTATATATGTATCACCATTATCATCTCAGTTGAATTGGGTTTAGGGATAAAATTCCAAACTATCGGACTTCTCTGAGAATTGAAAAGATAAAAAGCCAAAGAATACGTATAACATGGGATTTCCCTACAACGTTTACCCCGAACGCGGGAGTGAACCTGCTGAATATATTTTTTTTCTCGATGCGAAAAAATATACGCCTTTTCATCAAGAATTCTGAGTTCTCATCCTCCCTGTCCAGAAGGAAAGCAATGAAAATTTGGAGTGCTTTTCTGCACTCTCCGCAATTTCCACAATGCAGTAGTATCCTGACTACATTATTATACACAGTGGTTTATTCTGAGAAGAAGGCAAAGATTTTGTAGACTTTTCCTTGAAATTGTTTTAAAGCGCATCAGCATCTAAATGATGACACAATGTTGCCTTTTGTTTTCATTCAATTCCGCCCCGAACAAAGAGTAAACCTATGAATTTTGAAACAATTTCCAAGAACATTCCAAGAACAACAACACCTAACAAGAAGAGAGAGAGAGAGAGTGCAAATGCAAAATGTGCAATAGAATAAACTAAATGCTGGTGTCATTTCAAGGTAAGGTATCATTTACTGCGGTAGTGTGTTTAGTCTACATAATTCTTTGGCTAAGACTGAGAAGTGAGTGAGTACTCTTTTATCTATTGGGTAACTGCCAAAACCCATCACCATAATCATTCCTCATCAGGTCTATCTCCTGTCGTTGCACAAAACTAACATCGAAACTACAGACTGCACACACTCAAGCAAGCCCCTTTTCGCATTTCTTTAGAAGTTTCTATATCGAATCTTTTTAGCTGATGTCTGGTTTGTTTCTACTACGTTCACAAAACGCATTGCTCATCATTAGCTGAGTAATTTACACCAATTGGAATGTTCCGTTTCAAAGTGTTATTTCATCTTCAACTTTTCTACCGATCTCTTCTTCTTCATTATAAAAACTTTCATCTCATTTTTATCCAGTTTCTGTTTTCCGTGCTGCTGTTTTAGCACAGTGCTTCCCAGAAAACAAAACGTGTACAGTAGATGACATATCTTATGTCTAAATGAATAACAGCCCATAACTTCAAAAACTATGTAGTAACTCAATTTTAGAGTCGTAATGAGCTTTCTTCTAATCCTTTTTCTATGATTCTTTTTAGTACAGTTGGTGACTACAACGGTTATTATTATTACCGTAATTCTTTATATCTAAAATAGGAGGGTTGAGGTGTGATAATATTTGTATCTTAAAAAAAGTTTTTGTTAAGGATTCCAAGAGAAAACATATTTTTTCACTTGTAGAATTTTAATAATAAATCTCTTAAATGGGCAATAAGAACTCATGTATGCACGCATAATATGCAATAAAAAGTCAAATGAGGAATGGAGGTTGTTCCACTGTTCCATTACATTTTAAACTTTTCTCTCTGAATCAAGCAGACGTGATATTTCAAGGCTTAATAATGTGCGCTGCTAGCAAGTATACTGTTTTAAGTATTTATTTAGGAATAATTACTTTTGAGAATGAACTTGAAATTTTTGAAATAATGTGGGCCTGTTCTTGAGACTGAACAATATCGTACGTTGTAACGTGTAAAAAAGGATTTCCTCCCCCATCAAAATCAATGAAATGAGAAAATTTTAAAGCTAAAAAGATCACAAGATCAGGTCTTGTAAGTTACTTCTTAATTTCAATAATTTTAAGTAATGAGCATTGCAGTTTAAATGACAAGAAATTATAATTTACAATCTATGATGTGTGTGTTACCAAAATATGTTTTGTAATGTTTAGGTTGTAAAACTCAAGTGATGATTTCAGTTAATAACAAGAGAATATGCTAATATTATAGTTCTTTATTTCTATTTTAATAACTTTCTGCAGTACTTTCATAATTTTATGATGAATTTGCTGTTGTACTTTAAAAAATAACAGATGGATAACCGCATTAGTAAATTATTTCTCAACATAAGTAAGGTTACTTTTTTACAAACCAAGAACATTGTTCATCGCAATGTCAGACTCGGCTGAAGTGAAAAGAAGAAAAAATATATATTACATCTCTTTTTTATGAGACAAGATTTATGAGAAAGATATATATCTTGTATTTTGTAAGCATTTGTTCGAGTTCCGAAAAGTTCATATTACTCACAAGTGTCAAACTTTATCCATATACACCGGCTAAAAATCAAAACGCCCGAATAAGCAAAGAGCCTTCCCGACTTCACAAATTAAATGTGTCAAGTGATGCGATGGAAGCAGAGCTCTTCATCCAGTAAAATAAGATTCTTCATAGTATTTCTCCGTGTAATGTACATCTATAGGATGACTTGTGCATTCACGTGTTAATGTCAATATTTTGAGCTTGTGGGTGCATAAAACTTTCTGCAAATAGATTTATATTTACCACAGAACATGATTTCTATGAGACATTGTGCATAACGGAGGCGAAAATATTAGTTACTTTACTTTGTGACTTTACAAGTTTGTCTGTGTATCTTTTGGTTAAAACTGCCAGCATACTTTGTAATAAAATATGAAGAGACTAGTTACATCTAGATAGGATATCGGCCCAGCCCAGCGAACGAAGACAACAATTTAATGTAAGACAAATAATTATAAATAAAACTAGAACTTTTTGTGGTACTTGTCTATATCTACTATATAATTCATTAGTTTTTTCCTTCCATACTTGCATTTGCATGCTACTGTGAAGTATGCAAAAACTTAAATTCCCATTACATATGCCCATGTCCCGTCAAAAAA
Source organism: Entomobrya cf. arborea Gr-Col-00668 (assembly GCA_034699025.1). Classification (NCBI taxonomy): domain Eukaryota; kingdom Metazoa; phylum Arthropoda; class Collembola; order Entomobryomorpha; family Entomobryidae; genus Entomobrya; species Entomobrya cf. arborea Gr-Col-00668. The sequence continues at coordinate 8,371 of JAQIWN010000627.1, read as the reverse complement.
ATTCCGGTTAAACCACATTAGTCTATTTAGTTGTTGCTGCGTAGGCAAAACCAAAAAACTTTTCTTTCTAAAAAGGGACTTTTTATAAAACATGCTCATCTATCCATAAAGTGTACACAAATGTATTATTCAAGCAAACTATATGTTTCTTGAAGGAATGAACATTGTCTGTATAGATATTGGACAAAAATGTATTCTCAGCGTTTTATCATTTAGGAAAACGGAACAAGATCCAGAAGTATAGTAGTGGTAAGTGGTAATGTCATAGATTCATTCTTCTATACTTTCTGCTCTGTTTGTTATGCGACCGTGACCACATCATGAATGAAACTACTACTATTTCTGCGTGGTTGTGTTGTGGGCAGCTGTATTGCGATCACACTATGCTAGACCAAATACCATCTAAATATTTAATGTTGCAGCATATTCAAGTAAAAGTGTTTCAAGCGAATGACAAGGAAATCACAACTGAAGGGAAAGCGAAAGTAAGAGAAACAGTCATAAATCAAGACACGTGTTTATATTTCCTAAAATTGATTGAAATAGCAAAATTACGAAATTGTGAACGCTTACAAACATACATATTATGCTAAACTACAACTGAGCTTTGAGCATGTATATATTAAACTGGAAAGTGCTTTAACCGGCAAAAGGATGATGATATATAATAATGAGCATCTGCTTTCTAAATGACTAGCCTTAATGTTGATGATGAAAGTGAAGTTTGAAGCATGCTTTGCACAGAGTACGAGAAACACTTTTTGTTAAACTCTCTCTGTTCACTTTACTGGCACGACGACCATGCCATGTCATAGCCATGTCTGATTTTCAGCCATGTGATGGCACCAAACAAAAATTCTCTTTGAGCTCTAATTCCACATTGAGGAAAAAGAGAGTCAATGTTACCAGAAACAGACTTTTCATTCACAATAACTACCGATGTGGTGTTAACCAGTTAAAAAGAGACAGAAGATGGAACACGGAGATAGTTTAAGTGAGTCAAGTGGTTCCTTTTCACTTGATGCAGCATCACTTCTGTTGATGTTTGTAATGTTTTACTCTAATTCTGTTGATGTAAATGTGCTAACGAAAACAGTAATGCACTCGGTTAATATGTTACAAAGGGGAAATCATGCCTGGTTAAAAGTCAAACAAATTATTAGACATAACAGGAAAACTGCCTTGACTCTTTAAAAGGAATACAGATACCATTTTTTTCTTCTCTTTTCAAAAAGGAATACGGGTTAAAAAACGAAAGGGGTGGAATGAGTAAATGAGTTTCTCTCTTTGTTACAAATCCAGTTGCAGTTCATCCTACAATAAACATCATTATCATTACTCATGATTGCTTTAAAAAATTTACTTGGTTCAGTAGTACAGTACAGAAACAACTAACGAATCCCTAGCTATTTATAAAAGTATTTAAAATCTTTGCACTTATGTGTATTTCTTTACTCTAGTCTGTATTGTGAATGGAGCATAACAAGTTGTCCATTAAATACATTTATTTTTATTAGAAAATCTCAGCAGACAAGAAAACTGGGTTGTCTTGTCACATTACAACACTAACATGGAGTAAAAAATCCTTATTTATGTATACAGAGCAATATTCTTAACAAAAATGAGCTGTAAAGTTAGTTACAAAAGTAAGTATCATCATCATGCTCACTTTTTAACGAATTCTGGCGTGTCATTAAACTTTATTCGAGGATGGTTATTAGCTTTGCTTATTGCTGTCAAGTTTTAAGAATTAGAGCTGATGTGAAGTGCAAGTACTGCATTACGCATGTTCTTGACTTTTTGTGCGTGTAATTTAAAGTGATAGCCTCTCCCAACAACCCAACTCAACTCCCTCTTCATGTTCGTCTCCTCTTAATTTTTTTTTATCTCAAGAGATCGCTTTGCACGATGCCGTATAAAAAGTAAAAACATTCATTATCCGTTATCTATTAATAGGCGCTTTTATCCTTGCATTGCAATAATATTGATCCTTAGATCGCTTCATGTAAGTATGTATGTAATTTACATGTAAAAATGTATATCTGTAGGCCTATCATCTAAAACAATGAAAGCATATCAACTTAAAAGTTTACACCTTATCACGTTTTATGTGTAGCATTAACGAACAATGAGCCTGTACATAAAAATTACCATTCTCCTTGCTTCAGTAAAAGCGGAAAAACAGAGCAATTAATATGTAAATTACTGTAGAATAGTCATCAAATAGACATATTCCATTGGATAAAAATAATGATGAGAAGAAGGTTGTTTTCTTTAGTCATTTCGTTTGTGACTTGTGATTGTAATCTCGTACATGAGTGACTTTTTGGTAATTATGAAGTTCGCAAGAAGGATATGCTAAAAACAATGACTTTAAAGCAATGTCAATCATTTATCGAAAGTAATTTAACAATTACTTGTAGAATACCATATAACACAAACATGTACATACAATTGTCATCATTATTTAAATTAAATGCTTGTGAGTACAATTGATTACAATGCATCAAATTCTGCGATTGTTTGGAACTGGTATAATTGTGTAATCTTATCATTTGAGAATGTCATTTCAACGTTCTTTGAACTTTGTTCTTCAAATATAATGACTACATCGAGTTAATTCGTATTGGTTTTTTAATGTCTTTACGTTTTAAGAAACGAAGTTTTCTCATTACGATTTTTCTTTTTCTGTGAATTATTTTTATGGACAAAAATGTAGAGAAGAAAGGCACTTCAATAATAACATGATGATAAAGATATAAAAGATCAAAAGTAGAAATCAAGGACTCAATCGAGACAGAATAAAAAAGATTTCGAGGACAAAATGAAAATGAGCTAAAAGTTAATTAATGATTTATTGGTTCTTCGCCTCCAAGTATTGCAAATATGTCATACGTATTACGTATGCTTATGTCCTTACTCTCTTAATGAGTGCGTTTAGTAAGCACTGTGATCAACAATTTAAGAAAACAATTTTTTTTTTTTTTTGAGAAAATTCTTAATTTTTGAATCGTTTACGTAACTTTCAAAAAAGTCAAGATGATCAAAAGAAATCACAGAAAATAAATTTTAGCGCGTTTCTCGTTTAACAATTTTCTGGGTAAATGTGATTTTCTCAATCAAACCACAGAGAAAATTGTGCAAACTCTCTGCGAAAATTAGTGATAACTCGCTGATGTACCTCGTACCAATTTTAACACATTAAATGGGATAGAACTTATGAGTACTTAAAAAGAAGGTTACAAGGGGTAAATTGTTTTATAGAATGCTTGGTTTACAAACAAAGCTTTAGAAAAGTTATAAATTTGTCATTAGTTGGTTTCAAGAATTCCTTACTAACATCCCATTATAAAAACTGTCTTTTAACTGTACAACAAAATCAATACAATTACTGAATCAAGTTTATCAATTATTGAAAATTGTTTCATGACTGATGATCGACTAGTGCATTCAGACAAGTAGATATAATAATCTATAATGGAATTTAGCCAATAAACACTGCAATCAGTCTAAATCAAAATGAGGGATTCATTTAAGCTTGGCCTTGAATTGATGCTATTAATATTCTTTCAGTGAAAGTATTCATTGATAGTATTTTTTCTTTGATTCTTCAGTTTTTAATTAATTCTCGTTTATCAAACAGCATGTGCACAAACGACTCGACATGTCAAACGGCACAATAATGTCCTTGCCAGATTGTACATACATGAAAGGCAGATTATCTGAATGCATCGTAATCGTAGGTATACACATAACCGTTATATTGACCTGTCAAAACAAGCAGGTGCAATCGTAAAGAAATGACACGCTAATGATAAACCTGACATTAAACTTCTACTTTCTATTCAACGTATTGTATCTATAAACTTAATTGAATTTTTGAAACACAAGAATGGGAGGATATGGTTAAACATGCCTGTCGTACACGTACTCATGTGTATAATGATGATGATAGCGATAATTATATCAAAAGCCTATGAATGTTCACCATTGCATTGTGCGATTATGAATTTAATTTAATCGCATCTTTATTTTACAACATTTTATGTGCATTAAAAAAATTCAATAGCTAAAAAACTAATGAATAGACGAGAAGGGAAGAACAATGAAAAAGTTAGATGAATATGTTCAATGGCTAGCGTTTTTTGGTCTATTGAGGTTTAAGCACAGGTCGACGTCTGGCATGAGGGCTGCTGACTGCTCCACATACATTTATGACAAAAAACTGATTGCGAGCAGCAGCGGAAGCTTGCTGGTGAGTGAAAAAACATAAATATGAAGAATACAAGTGTGTTCATTATGTTTACATTTTTACATTCAACTAAACATAATGTCAGTCCTGTCAGGCAAAATGTCGGGACTGGTGAGTTCCCAGTTCCCACTATTGCACAGCTCAAAGCAAACTAATGACTCAGATCCGACTGTCAGTCTGTCTTCTCAGGATTTTATGCTTCTTGAACATACATTTATGATAGGTGACACCTAAGAATAAATAAATATGATGGACATTAAAATGTTTTTATAAAAAATAATAGCATGCAAAGTGTTTAGAATACTTTTTAGTCGACAATTTCTCATTTGTCTCTAGCTACTTATTTCTTTCGCGTTGAAATAAGCGACTTGAACATGAAACGTGCTGAGAGTAAAAAGTAGACATTCCATTGCATTGTACGTTTTCAACTAGTATATAATGGTGAATATCACAGAGAGAAAAAAATCATTGATACGTAAACTGTTTGTTTTTCTACTTCATTTTATGTAGGTATTTATTGTGTACATAAATTACAGAAGCGGATAAAAATTTGAAAAGGTTTCCATCAACATATTTGTATGGATAGAGTTCCCAACCTTGTCAGTGGTGCTTTATTCACCCGATGTTCTCAAAATAAAACTAAAAGTACTCTTATTTGATATGAGAAAACTACAGTTTTTAAGAAACTACCGGCATGTTTGACAGGATATAATCAAAGAGTCGCTTATTTTAAAATTGTAAGGGTACTGAGTACTGACTAAGGATACGGAGCTGATGTTTTGACTGTATGCGCTGCATTTGCTCAATGAAGTATAAAGATGATAGACAAATCATGAAATAATAGCATTTTAGAAAAATAACATACTGCAGATGTTACTTTTCAGTTCATGCATATTCTGAATAATGAATCTTTGAAAGTTTCATACAAATCGGTTAATTTATGGAGTCTGATTTAGGTTTCAATTTCAAATTCGAAATGTACAAAAGTAGTCAAAAGTTTCAGGTTTCCAAAGTGTAAATATTAGATTATTTTCCCATGTCGAATAATTAAAGTGAAACTATTAAAATATAATTACGTCTGCATCTACTGCAAGTTTTAAAGGTTTAACCAGACATTTTTTAAATGTGCCGATTTGTGAAATCTGCGAATTTTTTTTAGCATTTCTCAACCGCCTTCCTATGCTACATCCTGAAGCTTGCTTATTTTCTGTTTATGTTTGTTACAAAAAGTAGGTTACAATGCAATAACAAATTTACTACCGGCAAATGGCTGATGGACAGGACATGAATGTTTATGCAATCGTGAGCATAAATTTACTTTTTTCTGTACCATTTGTATCTGTTGTATTTCAATGCAAACATGTGCTTCATTTTCGAAAGACTCGGGTTACCAGACGAATTAAAAAATGGACGTACATAGAGCGAGTAGTGGACTGTAGTACTGTAGTCAAACTTGGTTTGATTTTGTGTCGTTCATATGCATTATTTTAACAAGTACATGTACATTTGTGGTGATACATACTTAATGCACTTGATTAATATAATAGTGTTTAATTACCAAAACCATAAACTAAACTTTTACTTCATTGCGAATTGCAATGGATCTCTTCTCATACTGATATGTCACAAAATGCGCACTTAAAAATATTTCATAACAAATTTAATAACCGTGTTACATTTTTCACATTGGCTACAACTTCGTCTAAAATTTTACGCTTGAATGATGAATGACTCCCGTCATTCACACACTGTAATATGAAATTATGTAACGTTTTTTGTGGGCATATAATTCAGTCGAGGCACGTATTCGCAAAAATGTAATATTGTTTTTGGCAAAACTGTCACTTTTCCAACACTATTTTAGTGCCAGAGGCAATATATACTTTTACTTTAGCACAATATATAATAGAATTATAGACATTTTTGTCCTTTTCATTGTCAAATGCCACTAGGAATCCAGTATTCAATAGAACGGTAATCTCACATCCATCCATGGCTGGCATCTATGTGCATAGTCACGTGACCTCATCAGTTAAGAAATAACTACACGATCTGTAAAATAATTCGGTGGAAAATAGATTTACTGGTGCACAAAAGACGATTAACTGTTGTAGATCACTTGCCAACTGTTCTGAATGGTTCATGACTGTAGTTACAACGGAATTGGCATTCGCCTTCAGTTAAGTTACTATACTTTAGTAAAGTATGTATGTCAAGAAAGCATACAAGAAATTATAACTTTATCAAACTTGTCTTGTTCTTTTATCCTTTCTGCTTCACTGAATTATTAGGTGCCAAGCAAGATCTCTATGAATTTAAGTATTTTATAGCATATATACATCAAGAAGACACACTAGTAAAGGACGCATGCACAAAAGACGTAGAACCTCGTGACTCCTTTTCTTCTGGAACTGGCAGAAATGCTGCAACGTGTCTCCAGTCTCTATTCTTCCCACAAAACAAACTATTTCTTTTGCTGCAGCATGCATTTGCTTTTTTTCACTTTACTCAACTTTTTTTCTGTGTATTTTCACCAACTTAAACAACCCCGAGCTATGCAAGCTTTCTATTTGTATTGAGAAAATACATATGTCTTCACATTGTGTCCTAGATTCTCTTTTTATTATCGGGTTTTAATAAAATATATTGTTCCAAACGTATGAACGTACAAGAAGGCTCAAGAAGATAACTGATGAAAACAATGACTGACTAGTGACTAGTGACTACCAAAACCACTACTTTGGATTACTTGTTTCTTGTTTTATCGGTTGCATAAAAGTGTTTAGGAAGTATCGTACGTAACAAATACTGTAGTATGATTTGTTAAAATGTATTTATCAGCTTAAGAAATTACAAGACGTAAGTTTATCTTGGGAGATGAAAATTTTAAAAGTTCTCTAGCACAATGAATATTTACACTGTAAATTTTGTACGAAAGATGCACAAAGACAAGCTCTACTTGCTACGTGACTGGTAACATTTTATGCGTCAACATTTTGTGCGGTGTATTCTTACTGTTCCAAGTCAAGAGATCAACTGAAACAAGATGAAAAGGCAAGCAGTTCAGCTGAAATGTAAGGAGGACCCACAAAGATGTAAGATTCGGCTAAAACTAGATGAATGCATTCCACTCCTCTCCTTTTTCGTCCCTATTCACAAGAAGACAAGTACTTTGTATTTTGTATACACACAACTGCAGTTCTGCAGAGTTTTTAGAAATAGTGATGGAAAAACCAGAAGCAGTATCCAGCACAGCATGCCAGCAAACAACCACCACCATTCAGCTCATCAGTTTACTCAAGAGATGATCTGGTGCACGTATTCGTTTTCCTTCGAAATGCATAATATTGTGCATAAAAACAAAGGCAACCAAGTTTATACTGAAAACTAAAGACACATACACGCTAGTACATCTCTTTTTACGAACATCCTTGTCAGGTATAATGTGAACACAAGGTTCATGCAGTACTCTAAGGACTCAACTATTATAAAGAGCAGCTGTTGTTCAATAAACCGACCCACACATGACACACTCTTAATTTTCAAAACGCATGTGCTGGTTTATACTCTTTATCCTTTCGCCTACTACTTATGCTGGAAAAAGAGATTTAACTTGTTTCATAAAAAACACAAGAAAAAAACTTTCGTTTGTACAAAGTCTACACAGCAAGCTCAATATTCAGTCAGTGTGCTCTTCATAACCTTGGTTCTTGTTTCCTGCTTATTCCGCATAACATGCCGTTACATGACACCACATCATCCAAATTACATACATATACTTTCATAAACAGACCATCTCCTCCAGCAACTACTTAGCTTTAAATATAAGAACCGCTGAGTTGAAATCATACTCCACTATGAAGCCCTGACATGTAAATGGGGTAAACAAGACATCTTATATAACATCTGGATTTGGTTTGGGATTGGGAATATTCTTATTTCGATCAAGTACAGAAAGTACATTTTCTACTTCGCCTGGCTTCGGTGCACGCAACACAACGAAAAAATATATAGGTACAAAAAAACTTCCTCCTTTTCGTTATAATAATGTAAATGAAAGCATTAAAAATGCAATACGTATGGTTACGGCGCATAATTTACTACGTTGCAACATAAAAG